>CM062293.1:471414387-471569240 GCA_031216915.1 Pictodentalium vernedei
CTACAGTGTGTGTGTGTGTGGGGGGGGGGGGTATGGGGGGGGGGGGTATTTGCCCCAAAACATTGACTTTGCCCCCTCCCCCATTTTCCACCTGTCCATCAGTGACACATCCACACACCTCTCTTACACACACACACACACACACATTGATTCTCTTTTCTTTATTTCTATACAAAACTCAGCTGATGAACATATCCATTTGCAAGTTCGGATGCAGATACTTTTGAGCCATGTACGTTCATAAACGTATTTTTTTTAAATATGGGAAGCGTTTCTCGATTTTCGACGTCCAAAAATGTGAAGATTTATCCAAAAAGCACCAGAAGATTTCATTTGATTTTCTATCTGGGAGTAGAATCCCCCCTCCCCCCCCGTGGGGTGGGCCTCTCCTCCCTGATTTAATAGAAATTGAATCCCCCACCCCGAAAAAACCCTCCAGCAAACCTCCTACGTTTGCTCTTGCTTCAAGAATGTAATGATATGTTACTTTATGCCCCCCCCCCCCCTTATTAATGGAAAGCATGTGCCCTACTTGCACAACCCCTCCCCCGCCCCATTGCGGAAAAAGTCTCCGGAGCCTCCACTGCCCGGGTCCCCCCAATGGAAGGGGTGATACACCGGCCTATACCTTTCCTCTTCGGCCTTCGGGATATGCCTGTGGCATATCGACCCCCATCCCCAATTGCAATCGTCCCCACCTGCGGCATGTCGACCCATCTCCCCGCCCCGCCCCAATTGCAACCCCCCCCCCCCCAAAGCCAAGTAGAGATTCTAATTCCGCCACTGGACCAGGTTCTCTTGCATGGCGTTGGTAAGTTTGCCTTGTGGGTCTGAATGTTCAGAAAGTGGGCGGGGGGGGGGGGGAGGTCGAGAAGACCATCAGTTTTTCTTACCCAAAATGATCCGTGCGCACGATATAATAATCCGCGCGCGCTTGTTAATTTGTTTGCACGGATTATTCTTTCATGCGCACGGATTATTTTTTGTGAGAAAACATATGGTCTTGACCTCCCAACAGACAGGACCACTAGACCTACTTACCAACACCATGTATGAGAATCCGGCCAAGTCGCGGGGAGAATTCCAATTGAGTGTGTGTATGGGGGGGGCGGGGGGGGTCACTATGCCGTGGGAATATCCCGAAGGGCTAGCCGGAGAGGGAAGTGGCGTCATACTGCGTTGCATTGTTTGCATTGTAAACCCGACAATGACAGAAAATAATCGAACAGGACTCCTGTCCATTCTAGCGCGGAGTTTTAGGGGCCTATAAAGGGCATGTTCGATTGCATTGGTAATTAGAGGGTGCTCCCGTAGTGAAGAAGAACCCATATTTGGAAGAAAGAAGGCCTGACGGAACCCCTTCGTATACCCCCCCCCCCCCCCCCACGATGGCAAGGGACATAATAATGTCCGACAAAGTTATAGGATGTTATACAGGTGTGCGAAAGCTTAACTCCTAATGGTGACTTGTCACTGTCTATACATTATGTCCCTCAACTCCGTGCATGATGTGGGTTTCATGTTCATTTGACAGGATTTGCCTACCACGTCCATCACACACACGCATCCATCCACCCTCTCCCCTCGCATGCACGCACTGTCTGTTTTGTATCCCCATAGGTCCAAATATGTGGAATTTACCCTAAAAGTACTCCGGGCGGGTGGGAAGGCAAGGCAAGCTTCTCCTCCCAGATAAAAAGTGAGCCCCCACCTCACCTCCAACACCCTCCGGCAAACCTCCCATAGGATTACTCGTGCCTAAAGAATGTAATGATATTGCATGTTAAAAGCAGAAGACGGCCCTAATAAGTGGTTTCGTATATACGAAAAAGTTTTCGTTTAAACGAAAAAGTTTTCGTTTAAACGAAAAAGTTTACGTTTAAACGAAAGTGGTTTCGTTTAAACGAAAAAGTTTTCGTTTAAACGAAAAGGTTTTCGTTTAAACGAAAAAGTTTTCATTTAAACGAAAGTGGTTTCGTTTAAACGAAAAAGTTTTCGTTTAAACGAAACAATTTATTTTTTTTTTCCACGTGGCAGCAATACGCTTCCGAAGTATGTAACATAATGGTATCCATATATCAAAAGATAAATAGAGGATATGGAATGAGTGTTTTTCTCATATAATATTTATTTATTTATTGGTGTTTAAGGTCACATACTTATGCACAATGGCTAATCGTGACCGTGACAGTTTTACGGGTGGAGGAAGCCGGAGTACCCGGAGAGAACCACCGAGCAACGACGAGCAGCTGTCAGCTCTCCAACATCGTAACTCTGAACTCTGCACCGCAGCACAGGCAGGGTTAGATTGGTTGAAGACATGCGCACCATCGACGTGCAGTACGCCTCAGTACACAGCGTCATCGTGCCCCCATGTGGGCAATCGGGGTGAAGTGTCTTGCCCAAGGACACAACGCGGTTGCCGCAGGTGGGATTCGAACCGAGGGCCTCTCGGCTTGCAGCCTGCACCTCTACCAACTGAGCCACCGCGCCCCTTTCTCATATAATATTTATGAAACGAGTCTAAGAATTTTCCGTTTAGGCGGGCCTCATTTCATATGTGTTCTGTTTATCATATGACACACACACGCACAAATTAGCCACTTAGTATGACTTTTTAACCCATCACCTAACTTGAGTTGCAGACGGCACATGGAAAAAACATCCTCGTATAACTAAAAATTTTCATTTTTTGCTTCCAAAACATAGGTTATGACCCCTCATTGGAACGAGCTCATCGAGCTCGTTCCAATGAGGGGTCATAACCAATGTTTTGGAAGCAAAAAATGAAAATATAAAAAAAATGAATGGCGTTTTTCTTGTAGGTAAAAGATTGATACACTATAACCCACCTTAAATAGGACAGATAACGTAAATTCTCCCCACTGAAATTATGCAAATGTGACCCAGTTGTATTTTGTTTAGCCAATCAAATTGTCCAGTTTTGAAATTGACCAATGAAAGCTCCCAACTCTAATTATGCAAATTATGAAAATGTGGCCCAGTTGTATTTTGTTCAGCCAATCAAATTGTCTAGTTTTGAAACTGACCAATGAAATTGACGGAATGCTTTATTTATCACTGATTAATATAAAAACAAAATATCAAATGTTTTAAAGTGAACAAAACGGACGAGTCATATGATAATATATAGTACGAGACGGTACTAACTGCAGAATAGGTGATTTCCCACGGCGGAACGTGTTTTGAACGTGATACAACTGAAGCATCGATAAATGCAAGGACGCGTTATTCCAGGCGTTTGAATGATTATGCTGCCATAGGAATATTTTAACGGACCCTAATACGACGACCAAAATAAACATTTCTCACGTTATATCACGCTGTACGGGGTCACGACTGTATAGAAAGTGATGCTAGATCAGAAAAGGTTATTTTTACATAACTTGTAACTTCTTGAATTATCGCCGAGTGAACAAGTCTGTCATGTAGCTCAAATGCGTATCTGGCACTCAACATCAACTTGTTATTCACCAAACAGCAAAATACAGTTGTTTCTGCTACAGTTGTAACCAGCTGTTTCGACAACGGTCTATAGTTGCTCCAGTATTTATCAGGGTGTGATTGGAGCTACAAATATACTCAAGTGATGGGTCTCAAAGCTGGAAATATCTTCGCTGTCCTGTGGGGATACGCGGGTTATAATTCCCGTTGATGTTACATAGCTTCTGTCGTTTGTAGAAGCCGCCAGGCTTGTATATTGCGCCTGCATTATATTAGAACGCCTTCCCGTCGATTGCTGGAACATTTAATATTATACATGTTATGCCTCACAAACTCTTCAATTTGCCAAGGAATAGACTACCGTCGAATACCATTAGTGATCAATAATTTCTACGTGAGCCCTCCAACCACAATTCTAGCCGCCCTCACCAGCGAGGACCCAGGAGAGCCAATTGTGATTGGTAGTGCAACGGCAGAGTCGCCTGCGCATGTACCTAACCGAGTCGTACGCTTTTATTCACGACCACGTATACGAGCTCGTGCCATCACTTCGGTGCTCTTTTTGCATGAGCCAGTTTTCTTCTTTATAACTGATATGCCTGCCCAGCTCCCCCACCTTTAAGAGATTATGCTCCAAAGAATCCCCAATAGTTTGGAGCCTTCTTCAAATCTGCTATTTAAAGCTCTGTCCGCACATCTATGTCTGAAACTCTTCGCACGTGTCCGAGCTGGGCACCTGATCTGTAATAAGGGGTTGGTCATCAAAGGTAGACAAGGCACGTTCCCCCTCTGTGGACAGTTCTTGCATAAGTACATTAACGACCGTATCAGTCTCTTACGCCGTGACTTAAAGATCGCTATCACGCCACCTTTCATATACCACTGAGATTTGTTTGACGGCCTTGAGAGCCTGTAGCTGTCTTTTGTACGGCTGGCACTAAATATCTTAGTAATCGAGAAACATAAGTGTGGCCCTAAATCCATCCGCCAATATTTCCCTCCCGACAGCACACCTTAACAGAAATTCTGATGGATTTGTGGTTGGATGCCAAGTGCCAACTCATCTTGAACACTATCTCCAGCTATGGCCGGAACGATGTCTTGGGGGTAACACAAGAAACATCTAAACACCCAAAGACAAGTCATCTTGCTTGCTTACTATGAAGAATCCAGCCAACTGGATACTATCCGTATTAACCCTCTCCAGACGGACCGATCAGAGTTGACCGGTTGCACAAGATCCGTTCGATGATGCATTCCATTTCCTTACTCCGACATATTTAAAAACTTCGGAGATAAACAGTTTTGAACATGATATCTTTCGACGAATTTTACTCAAATTTCCACCCTCTCAGACTTTTTATTATTTAGTATAGACTCTAACCCTTTCACGTAATCTCCAGAATTTACAAACAAATAAAGGAATCTATTAATTCTGTGGAAGTTCCAGTAACAATTTAACTGCACAGCCCTATATTAGTGAATCTTCTCACCATTTCGTGTTTGTCTTGTCCTCTTGGCATTCAGGAACAAATTTTCTTTAACGCAAAATACTTTGCGCGCCGCGTTGAAGCGTAATATTGTTTTGCACAATATTTTTATAGATAGGTAAACATATTTATTACTTTCCAAAGTGTGATTTACTTAGATTTCCGGGTTTGATTATAAACGATAACTTCACAAGTGAATTATGCAATCAATAATTGGGACATGTGTCTGAGCGCGCAAACGTAGACGCTTTCCCGTGGGTGTAATGGGGACTTCATTGTTTTTGGGTTTTTTTAACCCTTTACTTAACATGAAAAGCAGACGACACTTGCAAAAAAAAATTCTTGAATAACTATTATTTTCATTTTTTGTCTCAAAAACATAGGTTATGACCCCTCATTGGAACGAGCACGACGAGCTCGTTCCAATGAGGGGTCATAACCTATGTTTTAGAGACAAAAAAAGAAAATATAATGAAAATGAATTGGCGATTTTTGAGAATAGCGCTGGCCATTACGTTAGGTAAAGGGTTAAATAATATAATTATCGTTAATAATGAAAAGTAATAAACAGAGTAATCGCTTGGCTGATTACGTGAAATAATTCATTCGAGGCGAGGGACTATATTGTAAAACACTCGTGCGCATTCGCACACTCGTGTTTGTACAACGTCCCTCACCTCTCATGAATTATTTCACGTAACCAGTCCAGTCAAACGATAACTCTATAGTCAAAATGGAGTTTGTCAAAAAATAATTGATTCGATGCAAACTTCTCGATATCAACGTTAACCGCGCGAACGGCGACGTCACAAATAATCAAAACAATGCTCGCATTGGTTTTCATCTACATGTTATGCAAACGACGTCATTAGAGGAAGCCATGCTAGAAATCAATATCGATCTCACGCGATGACATCCAAAACGCACACTCGTTGATGGGACGACCAGAGTGAACACAGAAGGCGAAGAAGAATTGTTGCATATTAATGACGCAGATGTATTCACATCCTTCGGTGACCTGTGGGTTTGGAGTCCTTTTAGAGTTACGTATGCGAAGTATTCCAAGAAATGGCTAACTACAATGCAGTTCAGTCGCCGTGGACTGGTAGTAATCCATGCCTGGGCAGTGATGTCCACGCATGCGTTTACTAGGTAATAAAATCATCAGCAAAATTTTAATTAATGAAGCACCGGATTGTAGCCGGTGCTTCATGAATTAAATTTTTGATGATTTTTTCAATAATTAGAGTTTGAAATCTAATATTATTACGCCCGTGGAAATATTGCCCACCCGTGGAAAGGTACCAGTTCACGTCGACCCTATGGTACCACGAAAATAGGAATTACAGATGGAAACGCTGACAGAGCAAAATTCGACTCTCAAGTGAGAGAAGCCTTTATGAACCGCTTGTGTATACTCTTGGATCTAGAGCTGGTCGGTGGAAATATATGTAAGCTTGCATCACCTGGAGATCGCCTTTCTCCTGTGTCATCCTTCAGCTCTACCTCGGCTGTAATGGGGCCACCCATGCTACCGCCTCCGATTCAGCACGCGAATATTCCTGAATCTCTCTTGCATTTGAGAAAAACACCAACTAAAGTCTGGCAAGACAACTCAGACAAATATATATCCACACTGCAAAACATTTTGTGCAGATGCACCGTCATGAGGTGCTTTCTTCCAATGAGAAGAAATCTATATGAAACATACGGGACACGATCATTTGCGTTTGTTTCTGTACATTGGGTATACCAGTTTTAGAGAAACGATGAACAGTTATAACAAAACATATCTGTGATAAAGTCCAGGGTACTAAGGGATAATTTTTCGAAACCTTATTTTGCAAAATCATTTAGTTCGAGATAAGTGGCTCGTTGCAAATGTCATCCATCTTTCTCAAGTGAGACGCATTCAACACACAGATTATTGTAGATGATACGCTGTAACACAAGATCTCAAAAAAATAACACGGACTGAACAACACACAATTATCTTTACTTGGTTTTACTTATTTTCTATGGTTCGGGGGTGGGGGGGAACTCTGGTAGAATTGAAGAGCCGTTCATTCGGAACAGTGTTACATCCAACTCTTTTCAGTCACCAGCTACCACTACCTAATCCAAGTTCTAACAGTTCCCACCCCACCATTCCTGGACCTGTTCTACCTATTTTATGACTTCTGTCTGCTTAGAGTACCTATTCCGATTTTTCCAGATCTGACGATTTCGGGAAATTGTCGGGTGCGTCTTGGTAACTAGAATGCTCCCGCTCAATCGAACATACCCTTTGAACACACCCACGTCCTATTGGAGATTTGGGTCACATTGCAACGACGTGGCACCACAGAAACCAAGATGACAGCCTCCTGTAAAAACGATGGGCGGCGGAAACACGTGTTACCCTAACATCACGCGCGGCGCATGCGCACTGACACCATGCATCACTATTGAGATGACGTCACAACGTGGCCACTCACGCGGTCACATATGACAAATACACATGACGTAACTGGGTAACGTGACTAAAATGTCACATCCGCCTCTCCCGTCCCTCCAAATGAGGCCAGATCTCAACAAGCTGCACTCCTAATACAGAATTGGTTAATTTTTTGTTGCATTACGGGACAATTCGGTATTTTAACAGCAATTTGCATGGTGCTAAGAAATAATGTACCTTTCTTACTTTGTAAATCAGGGACCATAACGTGACAACATGAAACTGAGACAAGCAATCACATGAAAAAGATACAAACAACCAAGTAGGTTTTTTATAAGGAGTTTAATGAAAGAGAGAAATTAAAAGCACTAGATACAAGGATAAGCCAACAACAAACAAACAAGGTTATAAAATAGGTGTAAAACAGGTATAAAACAAATATTATGATTTGAAATTGTTGTTCATTTCTTTAACTCCTTAATTAACCTAACGAATCGGCCAGTAATTTTCAAATTATGCAGTTGAAAAGAATGTAGGAGGAACTCAAATCTCTCAGCTGGCTCTGGGCAAAATATCACATTCCCATGTATGCCCACCCCCCCCCCCCCCCCTTCTCAGTGCAAGAATGAAACCAAATTCCACTTATCACCAGGACTGCAGAGTTCATTCCTTACATATATATATTTTACTTCATTTTTTCTACTGCACATGTTATTTTCAGTTGCAGCCGATTCTCCTCTCTCTCTCTCTCTCTTCCTCTCCCTCCCCCTTTCTCTCTCTCTCTCTTCACTTTTTTTCCCTCATTCGTTGCTTTTATATCTCCCACTTTTTTTGTTTTTCCATACTCTACATTTTCCCTTTCCCTGAGGTGGGTGGCAGTAATACAGCCAGCTGGCTATGTCACCTCCCTGCAGAAGACAAATATGTAGCTTCATAAATCCTAGATGTGATATATTATTTTTACTATTTGTTGTTTCTTGGGCAATTATGTTATAAACATGTATTATAATGTCTTTTGCAAATAAAGTTATTACATTATTATTATTTTTTTTTAATTTTAACAAAACCATATCATGTGAAAACTCATTTGAGCGAGCTCGTCGAGCACGTTCCAATGAGAGTTCAAGTATGGTTTTGTTGCAAACAAAACCATATCATGTGACCCCTCATTGGAACGAGCTCGTTCCAGTGAGAGGTCACGTAATATGGTTTTGTTTAAATTTTTTAAACATTAAAAAAACACGAATTAAAATCATTTTTAACAACCTGTGCGCTGGGTAAAGAGTTAACGCAAGTTAACTTTATTTACAAAATAAATTTTTAATAACCTGTGCGCTGGGTAAAGAGTTTTATTTACAAAAATCACCATTCTATTATTTTCTTCCCGTTTTCCACCAACACATAGTTTATGAACCCTCACTGGAACGAGTTCTATCGGGAGCGCACACACTAAAAACTAAAGTGTTACAACTGACACTTTCAAGGTGTTAAACCCATTCTAACTCTTAGGGTTTGATTTTAACACTCAAAGTACAATGCTTTAAGCACTTAGACATTACAATCGTCAGACATCTGAAACTTGAATGGATGGCACTTCCCATGTGTCTAGCATTGGTGGTTCTTCCAGAATCGTCCATAATTTGATTTGCACTTGGTGGGTACATAATTAAAAGGACACAACGCAGATGACGCGGATCAGGCTCGAGAGTTCGAGCCTGATCCGCGTCATCTGCGTTGTTTCCTTTTAAGTGTCGCGACATTACACTTGTCAGGTGGTATTATTGTCAACACCTGTAAAGTTCTGGGATATCTACACTTGAATAAAGTGCTAGTTCAGCACTTAGTAAATGTTAAATACAGCTCTTCAAGTGTCGTTTTTAACACTTTAGTTTTTCGCGTGCAGTGGCCCAGTGGCTACGGCATTGGACAATTCGAAACGTCTGCGATTCGATACCCACTAGGGGTAACTGTGTTATCTCCTTGGGCAAGGAACTTAATCTCCGTTGCCCACATGGGTCATGGTGGCGCTGTGTACTAAGGCATATTTCACGATGGTGCACTTGTCTTCATCCAATGCTTTCCCTGCTTGTGTGGAGTTTGTACGTTCGAGAGTCTGACAATTTCTCGCCGCTGTTCGGTGGTTTTCTCTGAGTATTCCGGCCCCCTCCACCCGTAAAACTGTCCGCCACGAGGTGGCCCTAACTATCGAAAGTATTGTTAAACGCCAATAAAAACAAGCCCTACTATCTTGTTCCAGTGAGGGCTGTAAGTTTTGTTTTGAGACAAGCATTCTTTTTTACTTGAGAAATGTTTTTGTAAATGTCGACTGATATTCGTTCCGGTAATGAAGTTATCAGCAACAAACAAATTAGATGCCTGTGTAAATTGTGACCTTGGTAACTACATAAAATCTTAATATTTTGCATCTTTTGGCATGTAAAATACAAAACATCTTCCCAAGTGGGTTTGTGTCATTTTCACTACGTATATAAAATTTGTACAATTATTTCGAAATATATAGCAATCATTTAGGGCGATGCAAATTTGGTATGTATATATCAGAAATATATGGTAGAAGTATAATGAAGAAAAACTGTGTACACATTCAGCACTAAAATATACGGGAGGAATGAAAATATGACATTGCCAAAGACTGAAATCTGAAAAAGCTGAATTGCAATATATTCGTGACAAAATGCTTCATTGTAATTCTGACTATCTAATTTCGGTTTGGTGGGACGAGAAGTATATGTCCGTCCGTCCGTCCGTCCGTGTCCGTCCGTCCGCACCACATGTTTCGAGCTTTGTGCTTGCCTCAATATGCCCCACATTTCACGAATGGAAACTGTGTTATCGTCCATATTCGATTTTCGTTCGTGTCGAAATTTCACGGTACTTATTAGATTTGATATTCTTCTTGAGTGGAAATGTTATATTTGTAGGACTTTAGAGGAGTAGTGAAGGCTGCCACTCCGGGTACAAGCATTTAACACTGAATTCCCCATACCCCAGGACTGCCACTTGAGGTAGAAAATTAAGATAGGATTCTCCATAGGATTTTGTCCCTATACTGCCATTTTTGGAGGCAGGAAAAAGATTTTAAAATCTTTTTCCTGCCTCCAAAAATGGCACTATAGGGACAAAACACTGTGGAGGATCCTGTGTTGAATTTGTCCCTATAGTGCCATTTTGGGGTATGGGGAATTCAGTGTTAAATGCTTGTCCCTACAGTGCCAGCCTTCACTACTTAGAGGCATCATTTCCATGCTGACATTCACTTACGTGAATGGGAATGCGGTGACTCATTGATTACAGAACGGAACTCCAAATCGAAAGATCCACGGTGTCGATTCTAACCAGCGGTAGCTGTGTTGTGTCCTTGAGCAATGCGCTTAATAACCAGTGCCCACGTGGTTGAACGGTGCGATGTGTACAAAGGTGTTCTACAAGTCGCTGGTGCGCTTGCTTTTAGCCAATCCAAACTCTCCTTGTGCAGAGTTATTTCGTTGGGGAGCCTGACAGATGCCCGCCGCTGCTCGTGGTTCCTTCCGGGTACTTCGCCTTCCTCCACCCGTAAAACTGACTGTCACGAGAAATAAATAAATAAATAAATAAATAAATAAATAAATAAATAAATAAATAAATAAATATTTTAACTAAAATCTATTAAGGAACTTCAAGTACAGTATGCGTCAGGAGGAAATATTGACAACCGAGATAATTCATACTCGTGAAGTAAATTTCCTCGCCGCGAGACGGCAAATTGTGCAGTTAAATTATATTTACTTTTACGTAATTTGCTTGGAATGTAAATCTTCCCAAGAACAGAATTTTATTTTCACATTCAAGCCAAAGTACTAATGTAAGTGAAAATAGGCAACATATTCACCAGTCGTAAGCCCTATTCATTCTACCGGGGTGCGGAGGAAATTTCAAAATTTGTTTGGATACGGATTCTGTATCATATCAAAGTGGAATTAAAGGTTTATGTCATATAAGTCAAGCTCATGTATTTTTCTGGTGTTCACAGCTGACGGTGATTGTCGAGTGTTGAGAGATGGGTTTTCTTTATTTGTGCATTTGTTAAGAATTTACTTGGGTTCTGTAACATTACTCCCGTACTTTGGAAAGCTGGTGTTTAAATGCACAAAGGCTATTCGTGCAATGTTAGAGTATAATTAGATGTCCGTGCAATTCAGTACAGTCGCCATGGACTGGTCATAACCCACTCGTAGGCAGGCAGTGGTGTTTACGCATGCATTTACCAGGTAATGAAAATCATCAGCAATTTTTTTTAAATTTAATTAAATGATGATTATTCCTATAATTAGTGTTCGGAATCTAATATGATTGCGACCGTGGCAATATTGGCCAGCCATGGAAAGTGACCAGTCCACGGTGACCGTACTGTATTTTGTCAATGAAACATGGGTCATTCTGAAGCCGCATTCTTTTTGTGGAGTTTATGTACACTATCCCCGTGAGCCTTTTCGGTTCAGCTTTCCATTTTGCACGGTGGTGTCTTGAATACATTATCACAATGTATATAATGTTTAGGTGGAGAGGAGAGATTTTGTTTGTTTGTACAGATTTAACGATGGCAATACTTGTTGCTTTGGTTAGGTATTTGAGAATCGTTTGCTACGGCAATAAGGGGCATAAGGGGAACCAGGGGCGGCGGATTTTTCAAAGTGTGTGTGGGGGGGGGGGGGGGGTGCTGAATCGGGCGATGGGTGGTCGTCGGTATGAAAATATTAAATTTCAGGGTTTCAAAAACCCATTTCCATGCATCTGAGAGGATATTTTTCAGGAGATGTATTTGAAAGATTTCTCTCGTTGAGAGCCGTTAAAAAACGTCGCTGAAGCATACAGGAGAGGTCTATTTATCAGCTTTGGTCGTAACGACCAAAGCTGATAAATATACCTCACCTGTGTGCTTTACCAAACGTTTACAGCAATTATACTGTCTGTGGATTATCTTGTCTGGGGGTGGATTTGGTACTTGTATGTCTGTAAGATTACTATCTACTTCAGTTAACCGATTTATTAACAGACTGTATACATTTTAGCGTTTGCAGCCACTTACTGCAAAATGTGATCCGAAATCCATCGAAACTGAACCAATACGAGAGAAACATAGCTGGCGAAAATATGGGGGTTCTGGATCTGCCCCTTGTTTCAACAGTCATTGGTTGTGTTAAAATATCTGCATACAAAAAAAACATGGCCCGGCAAAAAAAAGAGGAGGGGCTGAAGCCCCAACAACCCCACCCGGTTCCGCCGCCCCTGGGAACCATGCTGATCATGATCATTTGTAGCAAAAGGATAGTATTCACTGTGATTCCAGCGTTTGGGTTTGATGGGTAGATTTTGACCGTGTAATTTATAAAGCAGTAAGGAAATGAACTCTTTCTCCATGGTGGTGGATCTGGAGGAATATCAAGAGGGATAACTCTATCATTCATTCATTTTTATCCCCATTGATCCAAAATTTCATTGGAATGGCGATAGTCAGGCCGCATTATGTCAACTTTCTGCTCAACCTCAGCGTAGGGTCCTGCGAATATTCGAGATTCGATTCGATATCGATACCATACGTATGCTTCGAGATCGATCCCGAATCAGTCTCAGGATTCGATTTTTTTGAATCTCTCGTACTAACTTCAATTTGTTACATTTCCAACAAAAATAGGATAAAACTGTCATCAGAAAATTCATTCATGTAGGCTCAATTCCTATTTATTTGAGTAATTGACAATGTTTATTGGTAGGTAAGGTGTGAATTTGGCCCAGAACGTGAATAGTAACAAGTTAGGCCTTCAAAAACTAAAACTATGGACAATAGGCCTAGCTGTTTCAGCGACGGTGCTACGGAGAATATTTAGTTATTGGTGTTTAAGGTGTTCACTCCGTCGCGTAAGGGTCATCACAGTGTTCCGTAACTTCCGTTTGATGCAATATGAAATAACTTGTCTTTTAAGATTCGATTCGGGATTCGATTCGATGTCGATATCAGAGACACGATTCGATTCGAGATTCGATTCGAAAAGAAATTTGTGATTCGCAGCGTCGCGACCAAAGTTTTTTCTCGGTGGTTTCTGATAGAGGGAATTTTCTGATTTCGGAAACGTTTACTGGACGTCTGACAGCATTGAGTAAATTGAGATATTTGTCGCAGAAAAGGGGAACTCAATTTCCATTCGCATAGTTAGCCTATAGGTGCTGAAATTCTCATATATAATCGGCATTTACTTGAAAAAATCTAGAAGTGTATACTCATATAGACACAAGTGGCATTATTCAATGCATAAATAAGTGCATGTTCGCCAAACATATTTTATTTTGAAAACAAGCGTTTTATGAACAGTATTGACAGAAAAGCTTGCCTTACTCTTTCCTCGTTTCATTTTTCTTTAGTTCGGCATTATTTGAATTTTTCTGTCGCTCTATGTTCAGAATCTGCCATGGCCGACCGTTGCTTTTTCTTATACGGTTGTGAAGTTGTTAGGGTTAGTGATCGTCTGATAAGCGTGGCATCGAAGCGAATCGAGAACATAATCAGATGCAGCAAACTGTATAATAATGGTCTGTATGTAGATTTACAATCGTAGTTAGATTTGGATCCCAATTTAGTCTTGAGAAGTCACAAATATTGTTTAGAGAAATATGTTCATTCGAAAGCGTCAGACAAGCTACATCAAGCAGGGATATTCAATCAGCCTTCTTGACCACTTCGGTCATCCGGAACGCTAAGCATGAAACAGCCTAGTGGCATGCTGCGTACTGCTGGTGATAGGGCACTCTCTATATGTGATCCTAAACTGTGGAATCAACTTCCTCATGATATTAAGCAGGCTGATTCAGTTTCCATTTTCAAATAGAAGATTAAAACTTTTTTTTTCCGCCAAGGTTTTATTTCTTTTATAATTCTCTGTATGTCTCTCTTACATTTGTTTTATTCTAGTGTGTTCTATGTGTATGTCAGCGTTATGTACAACCAAAGACCATTTTTAATGGAATGTTAGGATAAATATACTGACTGAAAAAAGAAACGCAAGTTCAGTTTTAGTAATATAATTTTTTATCTGTTGACCAAATGTTGTAAATAAAATTTGACACACAGCTACCCCAGTGTTCTGTCTAAGGAGTCTTTGGTTAAAATTCGGCCAACCATGACCAGGTGCGATGCTGCATGTTTTCAACAGATTTGTCGACAAAACATGTATCCGAGGCACTCACACGTGCTATAGGCCTGAAAACCATACCAAGTCAAGTTTTAAACAGTACACATCAATTGCACAACATTTAATTTCAACTCTGTTGAACAGCAAAATGCCGCGAAGCTATTGCTCTAATTATGCAGGGCCAGTCGCAACGTCTCATCGCCCAGCAATTTGGGGTCCATGAGTCAAGGATAGCTCGTTTAGTTGGCAGTCTGGGAGCGTTGTGGCTCAGTGGTAGACTGTTGGACTTCTATGCTAGACATCGAGTTGAGCGATATTCTGACGAGTGCGTTAACGCCGAACATTCACGAAGGCCTTCTTCAAGGGTGGAATAACATCCCACGAAGGGCCATAAACAACTTGATGGGGTCAAAGGTAAGGAGAGTTAGAGAAAAGACTGAAGCCCGGGGTGAGCACATCCGCTCTTGATTTTGATCAAGGTGTGGCGAAGGGTATCCACGTCTGAACGTTATTCATGCAAACGCCGTCTGTGCTAAGACAACAAACCTCGTCAAAGTTTAATTAGTAATGAAGAAATAACATAAAAATCCAAACAGTAAAATAATCATCCATAACACATTTAAAATATTCAATTTGCTCAAGGCTCCAGACGTCTAGTAAACGTTTTCATAGTCAGGACATGTTACTCTTATACATTCCATCGAGAAAAAAAACTTTGGACGCCACTTTGAGGTTCAGTGCTCTGTCGGCTAGACAACGATGGTGTGTTGGAGTTCATATGTGATACAAGAGTAAACATTAATTGATTAAATAGAATCTAATATTTGAGCTTTATCAAATGACTCGTCCGTTTTGATTACTTTAAAACATTTGATATATTGTTTTCATATTAATCAGTGATAAATAAAGCCTTCCGTCGATTTCATTGGTCAATTTCAAAACTGGACAATTTGTTTGGCTAAACAAAATACAACTGGGTCACATTTGCATAATTTCAGTAGGGAGAATTTACATTATCTGTCCTATTTAGGGTGGGTAATATTGTATTAATCTTTCACCTACAAGAAAAACGCCATTCATTTTTTTTTATATTTTCACTTTTTCTTCCACAACAATGGTTATGACCCCTCATTGGAACGAACTCGATGAGCTCGTTCCAATGAGGGGTCATAAGTTCATAACCTATGTTTTGAAAGCAAAAAATGATTTTTTTTTAATTTTTCGAGGATGTTTTTTCCAAGTGCGCGTGTGTGTCATATGATAAATAGAATATGAAATGAGTTTTTTTCTCATATAATATTTATGAAACTCGTCCGACTTTTCCGTTTGGGCTCGCCAGATGCTCGCCAAAACGGAAAATTCTTAGACTCATTTCATAAATATTATATGAGAAAAACACTCATTCCATATCCTCTATTTATCCTCTCCGACTCACGAGTCTAAGGGACGTACATGAAGAAAAGCTGGCGTTTGGGCTTTGGAGGAACTGTGGCTGTACTTTTATCCGGTTTTTTTTTTTGTTAAAGGTAAGTGTTCAGTGTTCATTTGTTGCACACAGAGTGAATGGACACAAAGTAAATTAACAGTTTACTCATCTATCAATTAATATACAATAAAAAATATACTCACCGAGAAAAATTAGGCATGAGAATGGGTCTTTAGTCCCAGTTTCCTTTTTGTAAGTTTTCGAATTTTCAGACCTGCCTATTTATCATTCATAACTTACAAACCAATCGCTAAATTTCGATGCGAAAACTGACGAAACCGAAAGCATCGCTTTGGAATGTGATCTTTCTTCACGCCAGGCGAGTTTGGTTACAATTGTCGTATGTTACGAAATGGGTCAAAAAGGTTTAACTATAATAGAGAGGAACTATCTGTCAATTTAAAAACCAATTTAAACAGCTGCTTATACGTTGCTGTCAGTGGAGAATACTACATTCAGGGTTTGGACAGTGGCGCCACATATCACTCATGGGTCATGATGTAAATCAACATCCGCCGCGCGTGGTGACGAATTAAGAGTAAACTTGTGAAAAATGGTACAGTTGAAACTAGAAGTCAGGTCGAAATTAACGCGGGAAATGTTCGTTAGTTAACGCGCTCTTTGCTCAGAAGAATGAAGTAGTCTGAAATACACAAGCGCGTTTGCATTACGAAATGTAATCTGCTATTAGCAAGGTCGGTAGTGAAATCACGAACTGAACCGATCAAATAGAGAGAAAATATTGAGACCACAGTATGTGAAGGGTGGATTACTAAATCTCTGGGGGACAGACCTTTCACCTGGTAATTATTTACATCTTCTGAGGAAGAAACACAACAATCACTTGCAAACTTTCATCACATGGACCACCGGGTTGGACCCGGTGATCTAAGTGATGAGAGACTGTAATTGTTTGTTGTGCCGATGTGAACAATTATGACTACTTCTCGAGTGGAGAATATATGACGCTGCGATCAAGCAGTAAACCACTCTTCATTCTGTATTTGGTGTCGAATGTTAATATCTGTTTACGTCATTACATACACATGTATCCCAGTAGAGGTTTAGAAAGATGTTAACACTGGTGGTATCTTCCATGCTATTTCAATAGCAGCAATTAAAAGAGTACATATATATTATTTGGGGTAGAACAATCAATATTTTCAACGTGCAGCCACGGGGCTGCACGTTGAAAATATTGCTTGGTCTACTCTACACATTTACTGAACAGCCATCCTCTTTAATGACGGTATGACGTATCATGTTCCTGGTCTGAAAAGCGTCCGCTCGTGTTCAAAGGGTTAATGATCTCTATTTACTAGTACAGAGTTGTTAACGCTGTTTATCTACGGGAATTGAGTCACGCTAACTGCGCAGTTTGACAGGGGCAAAGGTGTATTTATTCAGCGCGCTCTTACTTCACAATGGGGGCGCGGTGGCGTTGCGGTAACCGGTTCTCGTCAGATCACCGAAGTTAAGCAACGTCGAGCTCGGTTAGTCATCTGATGGGTGACCGTCTGAGCGATCGATTCGGCCTCCTGCGTTGTGTCCTTGGGCAAGGCACTTAACCCCGATTGTCCACATGGGGGCACGATAACGCCGTGTACTAAGGCGTACTGCACGTCGATGGTGCCCGTGTCTTCAACCAATCTAACCCCGCCTGTGCTGCAGCGCGGAGTTACGATGTTGGGGAGCTGGCAGCTGCTCGTCGTTGCTGGGTGGTTCTTTCCGGGTACTGCGGCTTCCTCCACCCGTAAAACTGTCACGGTCATGATTAGCCAGTGTACATAAGTATGTGACCTTAAATGACACAATTAACAAATTTCACACACGATTTTCTGGTAATTTCTCATGATTAGCCATTGTGCATAAGTATGTGACCTAAAATGACACAATTAACAAATTTCACACACGATTTTCTGGTAATTTCTCATTTCCAGTTTATGAATCTAATGCCAGCGATGCCAATTTTATTTGGTTGGTTATATACCTATTATTTTCAACCTTATTTTCAGCCTCAGCGTTTCGACATTTTGGGAATACAATCTCCACAAAAAATATCTAAAATGCCGCGTCGTTCTAGGAAATTCCCAAAGTTATGGTCGAACTTTGTGGTGACGCCTTGGGGCGGAGGATCCAGAGAGAAAAATTAAAATGCGCCGGATTTCATGGAAATTTTGGAATGTTGTTGCCATAAAGAAAATCAGAGGGCAGCTATATATATATTTTTTATTTATCGCCATTTCGGACGTTTTCTATCATTACAAAGTTTAGGCTATTTTTGTCACATTTCATAAGAACTGCTCAGGTTTCTGAAGGTTTAGCAAACGTTTTCTGTAGCTTTCCCCAAACCAACACATACCCTTCAAATTTAACCACCACGGCAAATAATACTAGGGAGTATCAGTGAGTAGGAAACATGCACGTATACGTAGGTATGAGCTTCAGGTTCACGGAACAAATGATAAACCATGGAGGCAGAAATGCAGCAAGGGCGTGGGGATCTCATCGGACTCAGACCCATTTTCTGGTGTTCGGAATGCAGTGTACAAAAAACATATTTAAGAATGTTGTGCCGTATTGGGAAATACCCTGCCATTCTTGTCGAAGCCAGGAGTGACGTCTTGGGGTCAAAAATTAAAATATGTTGGAATGTTTTAAATTCTAGTGTATTGTGTAGGTCCAAAATGTAGGAGATACCTGAAATTGTTAACCACCATTTTAAAATTAAATTCACCACCACCACCCCCCCCCCCCCCCTCCCCACACACACACACACACCGATGCCAGCGACGCCAATTTTACCTTCTTTTTTCAATCTCCTTTATAACATGTCCCTTTCGAAATTTTGAAAATAATTTCACAATACACATCTGACTTACACCCTCCCCACCCACCCCAAACCCCAATCGACGTTGGCCTCAAAATGGCGTTAGACGTGCTTCGTTGAGTGATATCTGAAAATTCGCTTTGCGAGTTCAAACCCATCTTGTTTGTATATGTTTTCTTTATCATCTCGTAACCTTTTACCCAGCGAATCGGCCACATCTGCCCGCGTAATATGAAAATTCAGCAGCTGCAAAAATATTATTTTTCAAAAAATGTCAACCAAACCATATCACGTGACCCCTCTTTGGAACGAGCTCGTCGAGCTCGTTCCAATGGGAGGTTACATGATATAGTTTTGTTGAAATGTTTTGAAAAATTAAAAAAAAATGCTATTTAAAATATAAATTTTGATATCGGTTGCGTTGGGTAAAGGGTTAATTCACATCAATCTGACAGACAAAGTGACCACTCGTTTGTATGCAATTAAAATCGTTGAATCCATCTGTCGCATACCCGTTGGACAGTTCCAAACAATGTTGATTTCCCCCCGTAGTTGTTTGGTTTGCCTGGTGCCCATTCAGTCCATGGTTGAGTTTTGTTTTCATGTGTAACCCAAAGGCCTTCTATTTCCTCGTCTGAACCATCAATGTTGTATAAACAGCTAGAACTACAAGCTGGAATGAAGCAGATCAGCGTGTTAGTGGAGAAACTAATTGAGTGATAAAAACAAAAAAACAAAAATTATTTTCAATAGACTTTGTGTTTGCCACGCCGCTACTCGAATTTTCCAAAGGAATTGCAATACTGTTATCACAAAAGCGAACAGAGAATTTTAACTGCATTGCCACTGGGCTTCAATCTGGTCGAAATTCGATGTCAACCTTTCAGACAACGGCACTGTCCCATTTAGCGAAATACAATCACGATACACATCAGACTTCCTCCCTCTCCACCCACGCCAAACGGCGTTCACTGCAAAAAAAACAGTGTTAGTCGTGCTTGGTTGAATGACTTCTGAAAATTCTCTTTGCGGTTTGAGTTTGTATTTGCTTTCGTTATCTACTCTTTATTCACGTCAATCTGACAGACAAAGTGACCACTCGTTTGTGTGCAATCAAAATCATTGAATCCATCTGTTGCATACCTGTTGGACAGTTCCAAACAATGTTGCTTTCCCTCATGGTTGTCTGGTTTGTCTGGTGCCCATTCAGTCCATGGTAGAGTTTTGTTTTCATGTGTAACCCAAAGGCCTTCTATTTCCTCGTCTGAACCACCAATGTTGTACTCGCATAAACCAACACAAGCTGAAATAAAACAGATCACCATGTTAAAAAACCGCTGAGTTGAGGTTCCTTGTGAAAGGTGAAATATATTTAGTGGAGAAAGCAACAGAGTGATACAAATCAAAAAACTTTTTTCAACAGACCTTATGTTTTCCAGAGGAAGTGCAATACTGTTATCGCAAAAGCGAATAGAGGCTTTTAACTAGCTTGCCATTGGGCTTCAGTCTGGTTGAAATTCAATGTCCACCTTCCAGACTACGGCACCGTCCCATTTATCAAAATTACAAAAACGAGAAAGCATTAAATATCAGATGTTATTTTGATTTTCTTGATTCAACCCTTATCGATCTCGCAATATTTTATGCATGAACGATCGATTCATTGATGTAAATCATATCTCGATGGCAATTTTTCAATTACACCACATCAAGGCTTGTCTCCAGCGAAGGCATTCCTTGATGATGTATTTTGAATATCAGTCATTCGGTAAACGAGCCTCAACAGTTGGAACAAATCGGTCGTATTCGCGGTGCAACAGAAGCACACTGTCGCTTTTCTCAAACATATTTCTATTCTTTACCACACACTGATGGAGACTGCATCAAGAAAATTTAGCGAATTACACTCTAACGAAAAGGAATGAATTTGTATTGTTTGACCAGTATGACATCGCGTCAAAATCATATGATCTTTTCTACAAAGGTTACTAGACGGATATTTATCACTGATATTTGGTCGGAAGCGATGGAGCTTGTTATTTGTGACCCCCCATCCCATTCCACTTGCCAAACACATATGATGTACGTCCTGGTATGTGGTTTGAAATAAATGAATGGAATTTTAAAATCAGTGATAGGCTTGTTCGAGGCCTGTTTTGCTCAACTGCGTGCCCTGATGCTACCGAATATACCAACATGTCCAGGTACAGTACAGTCGCCGTGAAGTGTTCGTAATCCGCGAGTGGTCAGTGATGTCTACACATGCGTTTACCAGGTAATAAAAATCACCATCAGCAAAATTTTAATTGATGAAGCACCGGGTTGTACCCGATGCATCATTAATTAAATCTTTGAAAATTATTCCTATAATTAGTGTTTGGAATCTAATATTATTGCATCCGTGGAAATATTGCCCACCAATGGAAAGTGGCCAGTCCACGGCAGCCGTACTCTATCAAGCATATCATATTATGGAACAGACGTGAGCTTATTCGACTTCTCACGAAGTTCCCAAAATCAGAGGATTTGTCTTCAACACGGGGTTGACTATATCTAGCAGCGAGGACAGAGAGTCTGAGAAAATTGTCGACTTCCGTTCCTCTTTATACTCAACCTGCCGAAGTGTTTGTTAAGCTTTAACCCACTGAACCGTGGTAATATCTTCCATGCCAGTTCAATGGCTGCAATTGAAAGAGTCCATATTCATTATTTGGGGTAGACCAATTAATATTTTCAACGTCCAACCTTGGAGGTTCATGTTGAGAATATTGATTGGTCTACTCACATAAGCACTTAGCAGCCATCCCACTAAAGGAAATTATGACGTACCATGCTCCTAGATCGGAAGGCGCCCTCTCTAGTTCAAAGGGTAAACAATAACTTTTATTTCGTATCCGGATTGAGACGATCTGATCACCAGTACCAACAACCAATGCTTGTTTGTCATATAATTTACACCTATCTGTATATACCTGTTTATATGTATTGGATGCTAGGGCAAACGATCCACGGGTAAATCTCACAATAAAATCAGGGGCGGCGGAACTGGGGGGGGGGGGGGGGGGCTTGGGGATTCAGCCCTTCCATTTTTTTTTGATGGGCCATGTTTTTTTGTATGCATACATTTTAACACAACCAATGACTGGTGAAACAACAGGCGGATCCAGAGCCTCCCCCATATTCTCACCAGCTATGTTTCTCTCGTACTGGTTCAGTTTCGATGGATTTCGGGTCATCTATCGCAGTAAGTGGCAGCAAACGCTAAAATGCATACAGTCTGTTAAAAAATCGGTTAACTGAAGTAGATCGTAATCTTACAGACATACAAGTACCAAAACCACACCAGACAAGATAATCCACAGACAGTTTAATTGCTGTAAAGCATACAAGTGAGGTCTATTTATCAGCTTTGGTCGTTACGACCAAAGCTGATAAATGGACCTCACCTGTATGCTTTACTGACGTTTTTTTAACGGCTCTCAAAGTGTGAAATCATTCAAATACATCTCCTGAAAAAGCTCAAAATGTCCACTCAAATGGGGGTTTTGGGACTTCTTCATTTTGGGGACCTGAGACACAATTTTTTGCAGGGCTTGGTAGATTAGCAAACAGTTTAGAAGCATATTTGAGTAACAATTCAATCCGACGTTTCTCAGGAAAAAGGCTCTCCTGCTTCGACAAGCATTGGAGATGTTCTAAGTGCTCCCAGGCAGATTCTAATATCATTATTGTGGCTTTGATCAAGTGTTTGAGATTACAATTTTCCCGCATTTTGGACATTCAGCGGAACAATAATGTCCTCTCGGCACGTAGTAACGCACGTAGTTGGAGGTGCGGGGTTAGTCAAGTGGTCTGAATTGTTTTAATTGTGAATTGTAGTTATAGTCCGTGCTAGGTTGTTTGACGCAGGTGCGGACAGGTGGAAACAGTCATACTGGCCGTCGCTGTCCACCCGTGCAGATGCTTCTTTGTTTCAACAGTTTGTTATGGGTTACTGGAGGATGTACATTTTGTGTACTACAATTAGTTTTATTTTCATTGCAAGTATAAGGCGAGGATCAGTCAACTTAACCATGAGGTAGAGAGATTGCATGCTACGGACACAGATTCCAGAGCACTTCTTCAGCAGAAAACAGAAGTTTGAACTCTGGTTTTCCTGGGCCGCTGAACCATCTATGAGGTTATTTTTTTCTTTCTGCTGTCAATGCAATACTAACATGCTGTGCTGAATCATTGTATTATCATCAATAAACTGCTGGTCTGTGGGTCTGCGCACAGCCATCTTGCACTGAATATGATGGGTGTTATTTGAATGTGCAGTGTAGGGAAGACATGATTTTCCCGCAAAACAGTAAACCACGCAGCCGTAACCTAAATTTGATCTCATAAGTAACCTTTACAGATTACGTAATGTTTTTGGTCCGCACCCCAATCAGTGCTTCCAACTAAAATCAGAAGGTTAAATGGCTTGTGCGTTTTACAGCTTACCCTTAGTTGTTTTATTTGAGAAGTGAAAATCAAATTATTGTCAAACAACACACTCAAGTATTTAACTTCCTTAACAACTTTAATGGTACTACTTTCTCTATTTTCAGCTCCATACGCCACATTAGCAGCAAAGGCTATATAGCGTGGGCGTTGTTAGTGTGTTATTAGCTCTGAGGCGGTATTATTAATTTATTTATTTTTTTATTTGTTTGTCTATTGGGGTTTAACGACACTTTCGACAGCCAGGGTCACCTCGTGTCGGACAGAGTTACGGGTAGAGGAAACCGGATCACCCTGAGAGAACCAGCAAGCAATGTCGAGCAACTGTCAGACTCCGCAACATACGAACTCCACACGAGCAGGGTTAGCATTGTTTGAAGACAATGGCACCATCGACGTGCAGTACTCCTTAGTACACAAAGCCGCCGTGTCCCCACGTGGGCAGCAAGCAATGTCGAGCAATTGTCAGACTCCGCAACATACGAACTCCACACGAGCAGGGTTAGCATTGTTTGAAGACAATGGCACCATCGACGTGCAGTACTCCTTAGTACACAAAGCCGCCGTGCCCCCACGTGGGCAGTGGGGATGAAGTGTCCTGCCTAAGAACACAGCGCGATTGCCGCAGGTGGGATTCCAACAGAGGAGCTCTCGGCTTGCAGCCTGCATCTCTACCTACTGAGCTACCATGCTACCTCTCTGACCCGGTATACGTTACATTTTGTTTCTTTACCTTTATTTTGTAAGCAGTTTTTTTTTTAAATATGGGTTTGTTAATTTAGTGTTGAAACATTATAAATTATTGTGACGAATTGACGGTAACATGGTCTGACGTTTGCGGTTCGGGGCTTATGTTCAACTGAGACGCGAAGCGTCGAGGTTGAACATACGCTCCGAGCCGCAAACCTCAGATCATGTTACCGTCAACTCATCACAACAACGCATATGTTCCAGTAAGACACTTCCCATGGCTCAAAGCCTGCACCGTGAAACACGAGAGGCGCATTTACTATACTTGTGATCGTTAAACAGTTGCCATGTTCAAGGCAACTTTTAACGATAATAATAATAATAATATACACATTTATATAGCGCCAAAATTATAGTTCAGAAGATATAGAACCATATAGAACCATATTTTAAGGCGCTGTACATGTTACTGAGCTCGTGCAAATATACAAACGGAATATATACAGTATCTTACAGTCCAGAACATCACTTATAGGCTTTTTAAAACAGGTATGTTTTGAGATCTTTCTTGAAAAGATTGAGTGACATTTGACGGACGTTTTAGGTGTTCTGATAAATTATTCCACAAGTGAGGGCCTGCAAACGAGAATGACCTATCTCCAAATGTCTTACACCTTTGTTTTGGAACATGTTGCAGCATTTTACCACAGGACCTCAGGTTGTATTGACACACGTTTTTGGTATTAAGAAGTTCTAAGTAGGCTGGTGACATGTTGTTTTGTGTCTTAAAAACTAATAATAAAGTTCTGAAAATTATTCTGTACTGTACTGGCAGCCAGTGCATATCCCTCAGAGAAGGAGTGATGTGCTGAGATCGTGATGCCCTACATACCACTCGGGCTGATGCATTTAGTACCATCTGCAGGCGAGAGTACTGATATTGTGGAAGGTTGAACAGTAAAGCATTTCAATGATCCAAATGTGAAGTTACAAAGGCATGAACTGGGGTTTTTGTTGGATCTTTGGTGAGAAACTGTCTTATCTGTTTAACTTTGTATAGACCTCTGAAGGCCTTATTGCACATATTTGTGAAATGTCTGTCCATAGACATGGTAGAGTCGAAGAAAGCACCAAGATTACGTACACTGTTACTTGCACTGACGGAGGAATCTCCTACCTTCACTGAATTGATGTCAACTTTAGTGAGTTGTTGCCGTGAACCAATTATTAGGAATTCAGTCTTATCATCATTTATCATTAATTTGATTGAAACCATCCATATGCGAATGTCCGAAATACATGATTCATGGTTTCTAGAGCTTTAGTTTATCCTTGATTGATGGTCGAAAAGAGAAATAGACCTGTGTGTCATCAGCATAACCAAGGACGTAAGGCAGGTGAGATTCAATGATGGTGAACATTTTTGAAATATAGAATAGAAACAGAACAGGACGAAGGCAACTTCCCTGTGGGACTCCACATTCAAGATGGAAGTCTTTGGACAAATTATCATTTATTGATACACGCTGCTGTCTATTCTTGAGGGATGATGATAGCCAGCTAGCAGCAACACCATTAAGTCCAAAATCAGGATTCGTTGTCTCTAGCAGAGTTGTATGACAAACAGTGTCAAAAGCAGCACTAAGGTCTAAAAGAACAAGCAATGTTACCCTTCCAGACTACATATTAAGGAGGATGTCATTCTGAACCTTGAGTAATGCCGTTTCAGTCGAGTGAAATTTTCTGAATCCAGACGTGTTGGCCGGTAATGGAGCATGCATATCACTATGTAACAAACCTCTCGTGCATTCACGACTGCATCGGATAAATTATCAATAAGCCAGATAAACCCATTCCATCTTAGTTCAAGTCGCAAATCTGTTTGTAATTTAAACAACAACTTTATACGGAACACCGACTGCTGCACGTGTGAAAAATCCAGAAAAATGACGCGGCTTGCTAGTCACTCCGTTTGTGAAGCAATTGCGAAACGGGCGACGTCATTTCAAATAATATGGTGACGTCAGACGGTACCTAACTTTGCTACTAAAGCCGAAAACATAAAGGAAACTACGCTATCTCTCATCCAATCAGAGGGCGAGGATTTTACTCTTATTGGAACATAATTTTCTCTATACTATTTCGCTTTTGGTTTTTTCCTGTTTTTCAAGTCGACTTGTTTGGCCGATATATACGTAATTTGTCCATGTTATTTGTTGCTGGTGATTTCTAAAATATCTCGTTCTGTTTTCTTGCGGTTGTCCAAAGCCTGTTTGCGATCATTATTAAACCAGGATTTGTTGAAACGTTTTGGAGTTATCGAGGTTTTTGAAATGGATGTGTTTGCAATATAAACCAGTTCCCAAGTAAAATGTTCTGCTTGGTCAGCCCTTTCTTCAAATTTCTGCTGTGTGAGCTTTCAGAATAATGCGACGAGAAAGTGTACCAGTTTGCCTTTTTAAAGTTTCACAGCTGCCACCCTCTCATTGTCTGTTGGAACCACAAATTCCGACATAATTGGAAAGTGGGCACTCCCGCAAAGATATCTTTAGCCATCGAAGAAAAATGGTGGAGGAAAGTAGAGCATGCATCAGCGAGATCATCTGAGGAATATGAACAAGATGTGGCATGCAAGTAAGTGGCTGACCCATCCCTGAACACACACAATTTGTATTTTGAAATGACCATTTTCATTAAAGTCTCCATGGCTAAAGGAATCACCCCAAAGAGGGTTGTGTGCGTTGAAAACGAGCAATCACCCTACAAACTGTATAGAGGTGGGAGTTGGTGAATCATTTTCTCAATATCATTTAACTGAATTGTTGTATTAGGAGACATATAATTACTACTTAATTTGTCCCTATATACCGATAAATTGTGTCTTTTGATTAGTCAGAATGCCTTGGACAAATAGCCATGACAAAGGGTGCACCCAACATCCAAGGTATATGAGAGCGTGCAACATCCAGGGTATAAGCGCACGCGAAACATCGGGGGCATTTGTTTTAAACGAAAGCTTTCCGCGTTTGCTCGCCTCGACATAAAAATTGAACCAACAAACCTGAAAATAGTCACAAATATCATCCGATTTCCGACAATTCAAGCATAAAAATAAAATAAGAGCAAATAATTCGTCCCCTGAGTACCAATGTGTTCTATGTGCCAGTAGGCACATAGAACACATTGGAACTCAGGGTACGATATGCCAACAAAATACTGTTTACTCGTTTCCTTAACGACCCAAGGGATGTAACTCTATCTGTGGTCTTCTGCGATTATAGAAACAAATAATATCTAGTGTGGTCCAAGTGATTGTGGAGCTGAGAAATATGTCCACAAATTTATTTCCACTATGTTTGTATTGTGTTTCAAACGGGACAAAAACGTTATCTCCGCTAACATGTAGGGTAAATGGAGATTTAATACCTGGATGCCTCATTTAAACACCACGCCTGCGGCTCGGTGTTTAAAAACTGACATCCAAGTATTAAATCTCCATGTACCATACATATAGGGGGAGATAACTTATAATAACCGTTTCTTCTACTGTTAGCTTTTCTGGTGCAGCCTGCAATTTTGTTTGTAAAGGTACAGAACTCTGTGCATATTGTCGTTTCTAACTAAGACAGACGTCACTCAAACATAAGGATAATTCTTGTCTGTCAAGGCATTATACGAAGTATAGTGCACAAGAGCTAAATAATATTGCTTATCATGTTTCTATAATGGTGCTTTCAACAAGCCAAACACAGTAGGCTTATTGTTTTAGTTTAGAAGGTCCAGTTCATTAAAATTTGCTTTAACACCTCGAAAGTTCCATTCAATTATAGGAATAATTTGTTTCTTTTTTATTTATTTATTTATTTATTTATTTATTCATTTATTTATTTATTGGGGTTTAACAACACTTTCAACAGCTAGAGTCACTTCGTATCAGAGAATTTTACAGGTGGAGGAAGCCTGTGTATAACTCGTCAAGGAAATTCACCTTTCACACAAAAAATCAATAAAAAATGGGTAATTATAATAGAAATTCATCTTATTCGATAGTGATTATTTTCACAAATGGAGGCGTGGTGGCGTCGCGGTAACCGGTTCTCGTCAGATCACCGAAGTTAAGCAACGTCGAGCTTGGTTAACCATCGGATGGGTGACCGTCTGATCAATCGAATCGGACTCCCGTGTTGTGTCCTTGGGCAAGGCACTTAACCCCGATTGTCCACATAGGGGCACGATGACGCCGTGTACTAAAGCGTACTGTACGTCGATGCTGCGCATGTCTTCAACCAATCTAACCATGCTTGTGCTGCAGTGCGGAGTTACGATGTTTGGGAATTGGCAGCTGCTCGTCGTTGCTCGGTGGTTATCTCCGGGTTCTCCGGCTTCCTCCACGCGTAAAACTATCACGGTCACGATTAGCCATTGTGCATAAGTATGTGACCTTAAACACCAATAAATAAATAAACGAATAAATAAATAAGTATTTTCACAAATGAAGCGAACCTAGAAGCGTTGTATAACCTAGGTGGACTTGATTGACCTTCTCCAGTGCCGCCCTCATTCTGATACCAAGTATCTGATACGGAATGATTACCGCTCAATGTGATCCGGAAATCATGACTCGATGGGTGAAAACACGGCATATCATTGACAGGTATAATAAATAGAGTATATCTACGCTGTTTTAGTGAATATCGTGAATTATCTCCTGAGTGTGAACCTGAATGTTCAGATCAACACGAATATTCAGCCTAATTCGATTACAAACAGTCTCAAGACAATAATAAAGATCTGCTGATCGTTCCTTCAATGTGACGTCATGCGCCGAAACGTGACGTCATTTAGGAAGCTACTGAGGAATATTTCTCGATATCTATCGAGTCGATGGATATCGAGAAACATCGTTTAGGTAATTTCCGATAATTCCTAGGCTAGCATATAATAAAAGACAATCTGTTTACTCCACATGATATTTTATCATAAAGATATAGCTTTAGATTTTGGCCTGGTTGTAATCCACGCGTGGGCAGTTTACCAGGTAATAAAATCGTCAGCATCAAAATTTTAATGAATGAAGCACCAGGTTGTATCCGGTGCTTATTAATTGAATATCTCATGGTTATTCCAATAATATAGTGTTTGGAATCTAATATTATTGCGTCCATCGAAATGATTCCCATCAGTGGAAAGTAACCAGTCAACGGAGGCCTTACCGTACTTTGCCGAAAAGGCCCCTCCATAAAGTGAGCATAGACGTTTTCGTTTTAAAAATACCATACTCTCATTACTTTGGAATCGTAGCGATTTCACCGACATTGTACAACGGGGACAGTACTGTTTTTCGATCGGATCGCCACCCAGTATTGTTTTATCTGTCCACTTTCTCCATGAAACACTGTAGGGTTTCAACTGACAAATGAACATTGAACCGAGATGATATTTTTCATTTGTTTTTCAGGGCATATATTTCATCTAAATTTGGGAAAACCCATTTGGATATGCGCGAAATTGGTTGCGAGAATCCATATCTGCTATAGGTATCACAGCAGTAAATATTTTCCTATAGCCGAGGCCCGACCATTATAACGTTCAAGCGAAAACAATTATTATCGCATCGCTTTAATTGTGGAATGCAAATATCTTTGTCAAGTATAGCCCTTCAGACAAATTTTTCTGACCTGAAAATAGGGGGTCATGCGACAAATAAGAGAGAAAACCTGACCGGAAGGGAAATGCCGGTCACGTGCACATATTTTTCAGGGAATTCCAAACAAAACCACACCAAAAGTCAGTTGTATTTTTCGGTCCAAAAGTCATCAAATCACCCTCTTTATTTATCTGAAATATTCAACAATAACGCAAGATGTCATAAGAATGTTTCAAATGTTTGTTCAAGGCTGCTTATTTTTTGAGATTGCATAATTTCCAAGTGCAGCATTTCAAGGCGGGTAACTCTAATTCATATATTTACTGCAGCGATACCTGTAAATGTTCCAGGATCAATTTAGGCCACCATGGTTGAACCCCTGTTATATACCGATAACACAAGTATGCCCTTTACCCAACACAGCTTTTTAATTTTTTAAATAACCCCTGAATTTGATACTTTTTTTTTTAAAAATAAACAACATTTATCAATGAAACCTTACAAATATGAATGACATTGGAACCGGATCAGGGAGCCGGTCCAATAACAGCCATATTTGTATAATTTTATTGACAAGATGTCAGGATATTTCAGGCCAGGTTAGCCTTATATTGGTCAGTTTGCTGCTGCTGCTGCTGCTGCTGCTCTGCTGCTGCAGCTGCTGCTGCTGCTGCTGCTGCTGTGTAAGGCAAAGGGTTAAATTTTTCATGTTTTTTTCACGCGAATTCTACCACATGTACAGCGAGAATCTACATGGATTCTCACTGACTTTGTTGCACGAATCTTTGCGTGAATGGATTCTCGTCGAAATATAAGCCGTGTTTTTTTCTTGATTCTGACAAGATTTCACAGTTCTTTAATTTGGAAATCTCGACCCATCCTTGCGAGCGTGTAAATGAAACCGCCTTTGTAATGACAGTACTGTATGAAGAATAAAAAGTAGACGCAATATGTACAGTACAGTAGCCATGGACTGGTTATAATCCACGCGTGGGCAGTGATGTTCAAGCACGTGTTTACCGGGTAATAAAAATCATTATCAGCGTATTTTTTTATTAATGAAGCACCGGGTCATTCCCGGTGCTTCATTAATTAAATTTCTGATGATTTCTTCCTATAATTAATGTTTGGAATCTAAAATTATTGCGTCCGTGGAAATATCGCTCACCTGTTGAAAGTCACCAGTCCAGGGCGGCGTATTGTAGACGTTAATGGGTTCAGCTTTTCAGCATAAGGTTATGACGTACTTGATAAGAAACTTACTGTCAATGGTATTGTTTTTCAACCAAATGTACTCCTCTCGGTTATTCACTGTGAACAAATGCCCTCCGTCTGATTGACACTTGTCACGTTGTTGGTACCAAGTTTGTCCACTGGGTCCTATGAAGTAACACAGGTTGTATTCTACATCATATTCATAACCAAGAGACACAGCAGCAGTTGGACATCCTAAAACTAAGGTAACAGATCATAAAGTTAGTTCAGAAACGGCAACTGAGGTACCATTTGAAGATGATATGGTCTACCAATATTCATGAACCAAAACTTAGACGAATCCACTTCCCCAGTTCAGTTCAGTTTGTTTTGTACATGCGCTGAGCTGCGATATAGAAGGGGGCCAACTAGGATAATTTATGGTTCCAGTTTATGACAATAGTTATTAAAGGGCGGGCCGGGCGATCCTGATTTGGGGAACCTAGTGGTGGACCTAGGAAGTAACGCTATAGTCACGTGACCCAGTTATGTCATTGGTGGGCTGTCATGGTAGGCGGCGAAAGCGGCAATGTTGTAACGTCTTCACCAGGGAGATGAATGGTGTTAGCATGCAAGCGTAGCGCGTGTTGTTAGGTCGACACATGATTTCATCGTCCACTTCATTTACTGGAGTCCGCCATATTGACTTTCGTTGCAGCCCTTGGTTACTATGATCCTGAGAGGCTTTTAATAGAATGGGGGGGTGTTCCGGGTGTGTTTTTTATTCGATAGAAATGTATCTAATTACCCAAATACATACTAACTACCTAAAATCACAGAATTGGATTTTATTTGACTCCGATTCTTTCCTCTCATTTGTACCTTGATAGCCTGTAGTGATATATGTATGTTCGAGTAGGTGGAAACTAATCACCAAAACCAGCCCAACCCTAAACTCACTAAGCTATTTTAGCAACTTCCTTAACTGATCCCCTCAATGTATTGCCAATCTATTACTTTCCCAATATGACCGAGAGGGTTTAAACTATATTTTCGACCTTAACATCACTGCAGAACTATATTTTCAGAAATTTCTATGCTCACTCAGCTATTCTTACTAACTTCCTTATCTGACCCCTCACCGTATTGTCACTCTAGTGTCTCCCCAATATAACCCCTGTACACTGTGTCCAAACCATTTTTTTCCGGCGGGCATTCCAATGTGGATAGCCATTGTGCATAAGTATGTGACCTTACACACCAATAAATAAATAAATAATAATTACAATGTGGAACTATATTTCATATACGATTTATTTTAGTAACTTCCTGAACTCATCCCTCACTTCCCTACCTTTCTGGCATCTCTCCAATATATCCTTTAACATGAGGGACTCATTTTTCCGACCTAAATTCCAACGGGGAACTATAATTTTATGGGTTCCTACGTTCAGTGATCTATTTTCGTAACTCCATTCACTGATCCCAAACTACACGTTTTCTTATAACAAACCACTGAAGATCAAAATGTTACTGAACTGACCAAACCAATAACAGAATAACCAACCAATCAGATTTGGATATTTCAATTGTTTTCTGTTCTTAATTACTTTCCATGTTAATTTTCTAATTTTCCGACTTTAACCAGTAATCCTAAAGGGAAACAAACACAAACTCCGATCAGGAATGTTATTGTCTTCCAAACAATGTTGCAATGTCATGACGTTTTCAGAACTGTTCGCGACATTCAGATAAATTTCAGCGAGACGTGATGTCTCCGTCATTTCACGTTCATAGCTCGAAGAAGAAAGAAAGATCCCCTTTGTGTGCTCAGGCATTTATCTCCTCACGTGTCCTGGCGGATATTCCCGCCGAGGACATGATTTTTACTTCCAATGAAATAATATAGTGTGGACACATTTAGTCAAATTTTCCCCCTTTAAATGGCATGGATTTTTCACTAATGATTCCTTAAGTCACATTTAGTTAAATTTTCACCAAATCTAGTCATGGCTGCTCAACAGAAGCCATGATTAGATTTGATGAAAAATGTCTTGAAAATACTCCGCGAGTTAACCCTTTATCCAAAGCGGACGATTTTAAAATTTATTTTAAATATCATTTTTTAAATTTTTTCAAAAAATTTCAAAAACAAAAAATCATGTGACCCCTCTTTGGAACGAGCTCGACGAGCTCGTTCCAAAGAGGGGTCACATGATATGGTTTTGTTGAAATATTTCGAAAAATAATATTTTTTCAGCTGCTGAATTTGTATATTACGCGGGTGGATGCGGGCGATTCGTTGGGTAAAGGGTTAAGAGTTAAAAAAAAATGTTTGTGTGTTCAGTCTAGGATTGTTTTCTGTGTTAATTCAAAACGATTTTGTGTATGTTTTTTATTCCAGGATTTATTTCCTAGAAATATGGAGACAACTGGATATTCGTGTGAACAATGCACAAACCGTTCCAGTGATATTTGCATCCGGAACCGTCATACGACTATGTATACGGGTTCTTAATGTGGGCATGAAGTTGGTCAATGAAGTGATTTCAATAGGCATAAATATGCCGCCCATCTCCCCGTCAGCGTTCGTTTAAAGTAGGGGAGGAGCTATATAAGGGAAAGGGTGCTTGAGGATTGTGGTAGGCACTGCACTGGCGAGCTGGAATTTGGACCAAGAGTTCTTTAGACTGGTTTTGAGGAGTATCTATTTGGATCGCTTGGAAGTACATTATTGTTCAAAGTGAGATCCATGTCACTGGTTGTGATGGGGAGAATCAGGAAAGGCGAGGAAAGAGTGTGCCCAATGTTAGGGCTGAAACGGTTGGCTCATTTACACAACCGACTAACCGAGAGCTATAACCGGATAATATCTGGTTAACCGTAGCCATTATTTCACCGAATCTGGGATCAAAACTATAGGAACTGGAAAGCAGTATTCTCAGAAACTATTCCGTAGTGCGTATACAAACGAACGTTGTCGAGTACTCGACAACGTTCGTTTGTATACATACTACGAAATAGTTTCTGCGGTTACTGAGTACGCACGGAAATTGCCGATCATTAACGAAGTCGTGAACGCCAAAGTCGATTATTTCTCAATATATACGGCGCTGCTTCGAGATGTAATCTACCTCAAAGAAGAAGCGACAGATTTACTACGTTTTAACCGTGGAATGACGATCACTATCGATATTTTTGGATAACCGGTTGACGTTTTTTTTAATCGGTTAGGTAGGTAAACGGTTTCAAACAGGTTATCCGGATAACCATTTCAGTACTACCCAATGTGTAACTTAAGAGTAACGGAGATCTTGGAACATTTCATTTTAGAATGCCCCAAATAATTGCCTTGTAGAATAAGCCTCTTCGGGAAACTGATGGAAAAATGGGATGAAAATATGAAGGATAATTGGATGACGAGTGACATGAGTAAAAGAGTCAATGTTATGATTTGGGAGATTGAGAAGGCGCCAACGAGGGGAATTAAGAAATAGTTGTTGAATGAATGCTGGATAAGTATGAGGGAGAGGGGAGGATATATCGGCGGTGCACTGTCTGGGTTAGCTTAAACAACATGTTTTTCAGGAAGTGTCAATTGTACACATATAAGAAACACCCCATAATATTAATTTTATTTTTATTTTTTTTATTAGGGTTTAACGACACATTAACAGCCAGGGTCATATCATGTCGGTGACAGTTTTACGGGTGGTGGAAGCTGGAGTACCCGGAGTGAACCACCGAGCAACGACGAGCAGCTGCCAGATCTCCAACATCGTAACTCTGAACTCTGCACCGCGGCACAGGCAGGGTTAGATTGGTTGAAGACATGCTCACCATCGACGTGCAGTACGCCTTAGTACACAGCGTCATCGTGCCCCCCATGTAGGCAATCGGGGTTAAGTGCCTTGCCCAAGGACACAACGCGGGAGCACGAATCAGTATGATATTAATAGTATACAATGTAACAAAACAACAGAATCAAAGAACACAAGAACGGGATTCAAAATAAGCTATTATTAGATATCTCCGCCAAAATGTATGGTATATGGATATTTAACACCTGGATGTTGGTTTTTAAACACCGAGTCGCAGGCGGGGGTGTTTAAATGAGACATCCATGTATTAAATCTCCATATACCATACATGCCGGCGGAGATAACGTTTTTGTCCCGTTTGAAACACAATAGAAACATAGTGGAAATAAATGTGCGACGCGTTTCTCACGCTTATCAATCAGTTGGATAATTGTTATGTTTTTATTATTTACTTATATATTTGTGTTTAAGGTTACATACTTATGTACAATGGCTAATCGTGACAGTTTTACGGGTGGAGGAAGCCGGAGTACCCGGGGAGAACCACCGAGCATCCACGAGCAACTACCAGCTCCTAAGCATTCTAATTCTGTCCAAGCTCCGTTCAAGCAGGGTAACAGCGGTTTAAAACATGTGCAGCATCGACGTGTAGTACGTCTTAGTACACGGCGTCGTCGTGCCCCCATATAGGCAACCGAGAAAAAGTGCCTTGCCCAAGGACACTACGCGGGTCGTACAGACGGGGATCGAACTCGAGACCTCTAGCACAGAAGTCCAACAGTCTATCACTGAGCCACCGCGCCCACAAGTGTTTTGTTTTTACAAACGCAGAAGACAATAGACAGATATCATCCCCTGAGTACCAATGTGTTCTATGTGCCAGTAGGCACATAGAACACATTGGTACTCAGGGGACGAATTATTTACTCATAGTTTATTTTTCTCAAGTCGTTTCATTTTAATTATTCGACTATTTAATTTATAACGAGAAAATATGATCGAATTCTCGGAAATCTGATGATTTTTGTGACTATTTTCAGGCTTTTTGGTTCGATTTTTATATCGAGGCGACCGAACGCGGAAAACTTTCTTTTAAACCATATACTCCCGATGTTTCACGTGTGCTTGTTCCCTGGTTGTTGCACGTTCTTATAAACAGTGGATGTTGGGTGCACCCTTTGCCAGTCTACAATGTGTAAAATCGTGTTTTTTTCTGTTGCCCTCATCACACATGAACATAACCATTTTCTATACAATTCCAATCTCTGCTTATTCCGTTATTTAGGAGCCGAAGCGAGCGTATCACTTAGATTGTATGTACTCACAATAAAGGCACACTACATGTAATACCGATGCATTTATTTTTCAAACCTCGCTTACGTTTTTGAGTGAGTAGTTATACCGCAATTGTCATTGTTGATCTCTTAATTCTACATATATGTACAATGCAAAACTAAAACATCTGATATGGCTTAAATGGGGCTCAGTAGCTGGTACCATTATTTGGATGAATGTGTCTCCGGGACATGTGGGTCATTTGTTGTGTCAAGTAAGTTTGGTTGATAGCAGTCCGACTGATGCACTTGACCCAAATTATACGGAGACACACTGCATCCATTTACGACTTTTAGGCCAAGACATGGGGAATTTGAGGAGTTTGTTCGTCCGCAGGTCGACCACTAAAATGCCCAATGTCTAATAGCCCTGTTAAATAACCTGGAAAAACGGATACTGAATGGGGGCCTAAGTGAAACGAGCGGCCCAAACGGAGCTGGTACCAGCGGAGAGCCCCCTAGAAGAAGACGCATCCACCATGGGCGGTCACAAAAGAAAGAATAAAGGATGGTGAAACACGGGAAGGCAGAGAAATGGGGAATCAAAGCAAAGTGGAAAGAACAACCTACCGGGCAACCCCTTGTGAAGACACTACGAAGGCAACTGAATAACGGACGGTGCTCGGAAGAGTGGCGCCAACACTCCGCAGCCCCCCCCCCCTCCCCCCCCCCCAGAACCGAACCAAAACAGAGGAGGGAGGGAGAGGATTACGTCGCAAAGGGAATATGCAGGAGGTTAGGGCGAATTGAGCCTGGCGTAAGACGTCATCAGGTGTATGGATGTAGGTTGGGTAACAGTCGGAGGACCAACGCCCAAGAGTGCGAATGAGATGATCTTCTAAACGAGCCGTGCAAACAGAGGATGCGGCGCCAATACGGAATCTATGCCCAGAGAAATTGGCAGGGTTCAAGCCTGAAAGCTGGAGCAAAGAACGCAAAGGTTGAATGAAGCCTGAAAGCTGGAGCAAAGGATGCAAATGTTGGATGAAATAGGCCCCACACATTGGGTGGGAAAAAAACAGCAGGTCACAGGGATGAGCCCCGGCCCGCAACCGAATCCTGACCCAGCGACGCAAAAAAGAAACAGGGCATTGTGCTGGTAGGACAGGGAATTGAATGTGAATCCCACGCCGGAAAGGGTCGGTGTTGGAATGTGTGAGATGTAATATTGCCATGTGACCGGACGGATGAAGGAAAACATCTTCGAAACAAAGATGAACAGACTGATCAAATGAGAGAGAATGGGTGGTAAATACCCCGCATCGAAGGAAACCGAAAAAAGCTTGGAATAAAGAGCAGGTGTAAGCGCCAAAAAGGGAGTCTGTAAGTGTTGCATGCTTTGTTTTAAAACCGGAAATTTAAAGGAAAGCCGAGTACGAGGACATGGGCGGTGCAATTTGTGAAGAGAATGGAGGATAAGTCTCAATCGTGGCCAGGGAGTCCCACTAGATGGTTTCAGGGGGTTCGGAAAACCAGGAGCGATGTAACAGAAGCGGATGCCCGCCAGGTACGATTGAAGTTCCTGGTAGCAAGGGGCGGAAATAGTGACATGATGCCATAGCTGAGAGACCGAAGAAGCCCACGAAATAAGATAGGAAATAAAGGACCAGCCAGGAAGGACAACCCGTGAGGCAAAACTCAGATGACCTAAGAGGCTCAAGTGCTCCCGCTGTGTACATGTCCGTGGGAGAAGAAAGGAATTGGCCAGCTGGGTTATGCGGGCCAGTTAATGACTGGGAGGAGACTTTCCATCTTTTCGGTATCCAAAATGACGCCTCACTATTCGAAACAATGTGATGGGCCTTCTGTTTTGTCAGTTTGTCAGATGAGAGGGGGGTGCCAAGGTAATCAAAAAGATTAAGCAGGGAACGCTCAGCGGCGTGTGGGTCACTGGTGGCCGGGGAAAGTGACAAAAAATCATCAAAAAATGCAAAATATTAGGGACAGTAATATGTTCCCGAGCAATCCAACACACAGCATGAGACAGTGGTGCCAAGGTAATCAAAAAGATTAAGCAGGGAACGCTCAGCGGCGTGTTGGTCACTGGTGGACGGGGAAAGAGACAAAAAATCATCAAAAAATGCAAAATATTAGGGACAGTAATATGTTCCCGTGCAATCCAACACACAGCATGAGACAGTGTGTCAAATAAACGGGGAGACGAATGGCAGTCGAAAGACAATGGGGAATAAAAGTAATATTTATCTGTCCACTGAATGCCAAACAAATGCCGGAGATCAGGATGGATGGGTAATAGGGTGAAAGTAGACTTGATGTCTGTCTTGCACAGCCAAGAGTTTGAGCCAAATGGTTGGATCATTTAGATCGCATGATCGAGTGACACATAATTCAGGGAAAATACATCTTTTTCGATCAAGAATTGATAGAATCTGAAGAGGAAGAAGCATGCGGTGCTGAGAGGTCAAGGATGAGCTGCTGCTTACCAAAAAAATTTCTGGTAGCAATGCCGATGGGATAATGCGAGAAACCGTAAAGGGTGGGCGTTCAAACGGGCCAAAGAGGAAACCATTCCTCAATTCGGATTCGAAAAGAGCAACAACTGCTTCGGGGTTGTCCAAAGCAGACCGCAAGTTTTTTAGAATGAAGGCAATAGTAGGAGGATGCTAAATACCAGTATGAAAGCCTTCCTGCGCCCGGCTAAAGAAAACTGGAGGGTAGAGACACTGATGGGTGGAACTAGACTGGGAACGTAGTATGATCAAGCTGTGAAACGAGACAGTGAGGTTTAAATTGAACCACTGGAGGGAGAGCGGCCGATCGAGACGATCGCTCAGGGCAGTCTGTAGAGTGGTGAGAATCCTTGCAGTGCAGGCAAGAATGGTGGTAGCGACAAATTGGACCAAAAGTGCAGCCCGGAACGGAGTTGAACTGGAGGCAAAGCTCTTTAGTAGAGGAAGTGCAGTACTAGCAGTATCGTTGGGACGCCGAAATGAATTGGAGGAACGAGATGAGGAATTCAACGGTCAGAATGTGGAACTATGATCGGAGCTGTTGCACGAGTAGCAGGCATGGCGGATATGGCCAGCGAAAATAGAGCAGACAAGGTGGGTGTCGCGTACCGCCTAATTCACCCTGGCGTCCCTGGCCATCCAAGCAGCAGCTTGCGTAGAGAATGCCAGATGATAGGAATAAAAGGCGTCCCCATAGTGAGCTGAAATGGATAACACAGCATTAAGGTAACTGTCAAGCTCTTCACTACGATTTGGGAAAACCTCGCGAATAATCATTTTGTACTTACCAAAAGCCCGAACAAATTCAGGAACGGACAAGTCTTGGTACAGGCGACCGTCATTGGTTTGGAAGTGTCAAGCGGAGGCATAATGAGCCGAGCGAAATTAACATCCTTACCCGCCAAAAGATTCTGTCGGGGAGAAGGGGAGATGGTGGGATCGACACCTGGGAGACTAGACAGAGGAACGCCAACTGGGAAAACATCGTATCTAGGAAGCCATACCTGAAGTAATGGAATGCCAAGCTGCCCCACCATGGCTGCCATGGCCAGGGAGAGCTGTAGCCAGACCGGCATGCGGAGGAGCAAGTTAGGGAAAGCTACCACGAGAACCTGATGCGAAAGGAGCCGATGTGCCACAAAGTTTATCAATGAGGGTCTTATTCTGCTCGAGGGATTCGTCGATTTGCAGATGTGCTTGCGAGCTCGTGTTGCATGGAGTTTGTTTGCGCTGCATATAAAGACACACTACAGGACGTAGGCAGCAAGAATGGGTCAGTAGCATCTGGAAAGGGCAGTACAGGCCCGGAAGATGTGGGTTGATAAGTATCCCAGTGTGAACGATTCGGCACTGTCGAGACATTAGGTGGGGAACTCTCCATGGAGTGAACGGAGTTTAACTGCGCTGCATGAAAGGATGCACGACGGGATGTAGGCAGTAAGAGTGAGCCAGAGGCGTCTGGAAAAGAAACTGAAGGCCCTAAGACTGTAGGTGCGTGCTGAAAAGTATCCGTATGAACGAATAGGCACGGCCCTATCCTGAGAGGATGCACATGGATTAGGATAAGAGGACCACGAATGATCCCGAGGAGGCGAAGTGGGGCCCAGGAGGAATTGAAGAAAAGTTTGCTTGCTGCGCACTGTCACTGTCAAAGATGCAACGGAGAACTTCGTATTGGAAACACTTGGTGTCCCTGTGCACCCGCGGCACTGGCCCGCGGCATAGGCGACTAACCGACGGAAAATACTGGAGTGGCGATTCCTGAGATACGGATGTGGTACGGTCCGGAAATGATGGTGGCGACGCAGCATGGAATGATGAAGATGAAGACAATAGCTGTACAGACTGGATGTCACTTTCAGCTGCGGTGGTAACACTGACATTGTCTTCCAAGAGGCGTATGAGTGCAGACTTGCGAACTTTGGATGGCGGAATAATGACCGTAGTAATGTGTTCTGCATGTATTTGTGCAACAGGCCAATTCCGTGGGTTCGAAGAAAAGGGGGCAGCTATTACACTGTCGGTGTGCCAGTCAGAGACTGGAATATGAAGGCCACGCTCATTGTCTATATCTGCCACATTTGGTATTGTCGAAATGGGAAATCCCGAAGACACTTCCGGTGACGACAGAGCAAAATTCGCCCTGCTTACCGGTCCACGGACGAACACGGCCCGACCGATCTGATAGACGAAAGTGTCTTTGAACAGCGTCTCCTGGTTTTTCCCATAATAAGTGCTGGGGGAAAGTTAGTTAGTTGTCAAGCGTGCAAATGATAGCAGATGCATGCTGGTCGAGATGCGCAGACCAGGACACGAGTAAATCGCGGATAATGTACCCGAAACATCAAACGAAGAAAATGAAGAGACCTGGAAATGACAAAACATAGTCTTCAGGAATGTCGAAAAATTCTTTGACAATAACACCAAGTATCTGCCGTCCCGGCAAGGAGTCGTGATTGCGCACCACAGAAGAAAACGCAGCTTCGACGTGTACACAAATAAAGCACTATTAGCAATGTAATATACAACTGCGAAATTAAGAATAAAGCAACTATACACAACTAATTTTTTGACACGGAAACTTTTCAGAATGCGAGCTGATCGTAGGCTTGATGAATGAAGACTGAAGCAGAAACTGTCGTTGTGTCCTCATTCTGATTGGTGATGTAGAGACGTGCTGAATTTGCCAATGTTTTAACTAGGGACAGTACGGAGCGGGGATCTAGAAACTTCCCCTGCAAAACTCTCTTAATACATGAAAAACAATAGTCCTGCAGATGACTTGGTGATATTGAGACTTCCAGTTCTTCTGGAATGCAGTTCTCAAGATCGTGATAGTCCTCCTCTAAGCTGAATTGTGTCATGCTGTGATCTTAAGACTGTGAGACCAACAACCAGCTCGGCGATTAACTATGTAATTAAGGCTCCTAATGTCATTAACCCTGCGCCGATATTCTAAGTATATAAACTACAGGAAATGATACCATTTCCCTACAGTGCGTCCTCTGAGTTTCAATGTGTTCTATGTGCCAGTAGGCACATAGAACACATTGGAACTCAGGGGACGAATGGATGAATTCATAGATAGAGTACACGCTGGACGGATTCATCTTTTGAAAATTCGCGTAATCCTCGGGTATCATATTGCCGGCTTCTACCATCGTGTCCTCGATCCTGCTCGCTGTGCCTATCGATTTTTCACTTTCCGTATCGGTTTCCATTCTGTCTATCTCGGACGGACTAGGCGGAAAGTGGTGATGCTAAAGAGGAGTAGGGGAGGGATAACTAACTAGAAGTTGGAACAGAAGGTGAGTAACTCTAAGTCTGAACAAAAGGTCTGTAACCATAAATCGGATTAAAAGATTCGTAAATATAAGTCCGAACAGGAAGTCTGTAACTAGAAGTATTGCATTCTCTCAACGGTTTCAGTTCTTTGATTATCTCATTTTTTCATCTTTTTCCGAGTTTCTGTCTCAGGTTTTAACAACATAGTCGTCTCTCGTTTTATCTCGATGTCGCCCATTCGTTTCGCCATATTGCCCTCTTGCATATTCCTCTTCAATTCTGGAACTCGACGAACCGTCTCCTTTCTCAGCTTGGGATCTTTGATCTTTAAAAATGACATGCGTATAATATTTTTAAGGGTTTTTTCTCCTTTTAATTTTACTTTTATTTATTTTTCTTTTTTTCTATTTTTTAATAATATATACTTTTATTTGAAAATAAAATCAAAAGAAATATATATATATATATTCCTCCGTCACAGACAGACAGACAGACATATTAATTGAAAAAAAAAAATCCGCGCGTTGAAATCTCTCTCATCTGAGAGTTCGTGCCGAATCGATCGCATCCGTTCAAACGCCGACTAAAAAATACATGTTTTTGCATTTTGCGACGATTTGGAATTCTTCACATTCGAGAGATCCATACCGAAGCAACAAAATCCGCCGACGGATCTCTTGAAAAAACGACAAAAATATATGTTTTCCACGTGTTGACGAATGTGACGTTCGCGTCCCCACTTTAGATTTCTCGCCAAAAATGGAACTAATACGTCAACATACGACACGCGACATTTCGACCTAAAAGTCTATTTTTGTAAAACATCTGTCATCGACTTAGGATTTTCATCTCGGCTTCGGAACAGGCATGTCAACCGTTACTTGAACCGGCACCTGCACCACCGGTTCCCTCATGCTCCAACCGGTAACGGTACTGAAGCTTTTGTCCCGCCGGTACCGGGACAAAATAATTTTATCGGGAAATTCCTAATTTAACGAGGGTAAACAGGATAATGATCGTGTATCGAACACTTGCATGACGTATTTTTACCTTATTTGTGAATTAACATATCAAAACTCTCTGCACATGCATGTTCTATCTGCACCGCGACCACGATAAGGCCGAACATGTTGATGTTTCAAGCGTCGCATTAAAGACAATGAAAGCGTCGTCATCGGCTACTTCACATAAATTATTCTGCGGTAACATCAAAGTAATCATAAGGCACAATTATAGTGTTTTATAATAATAATAATTTAATAATAATAATTTTAAAGCCTAGAATCCACACACGGTGCTCAATGGCTATTCAATAATTGCATACATACATATACACACATACACATACATTCTCTCACAGACACATTGATACATGGATCACTATTATCATTTATTGGTGCCCAACGCCACATCAGCAATCGAGGTTATATCGTGGCGATAAGCGACAGAACCTAAAAGAAAAAGGGTATTGAATGAAAACAAAATAAAAAAACAAAAAACAAAAAAACATAACAAACTACAACTTTACCAAAACAAGTATATGAGTGTAACTTGACGAGTAACCGGGCAATCCTCACTGACTCAATCACACCCACGCACATGGTAATGTCAGTTTATGACCAAAATTAAAAGACCACTGAAGGAAATGCCTTTCGAAAAAGGTAGGTTTCAGTACCAGACTTGAATGATTCAAGTGATTTACTATTTTTTATGTCGATTGGAAGAGAATTCCAAAGCCTTGGGCCAGCAACCGCAAAGGCCCTATCACCAGCACTAGTCAATTTAGATACGGGCTGAACCAGATTGAGTTGACCTGATGACCTAAGAGACCTCGGTGGTTTGTGGATGGTAAGCAGATCGGTCAGGTAGGATGGTGCAGGTCCTGAGATACACTTAAACACCAAAAGGACAATTTTAAATTGAATTCTTTGCTTAACGGGTAGCCAGTGTAACTCAGAGAGTACTGGCGTTATGACCCGTGGTTATGACCCGTGCAGCACAATTTTGGATGTTTTGTAGCTTTTTCAAGAATAGATGTTTTAGGGCCAATCAGAAGAGAGTTGCAGTAATCGAGGCGACTGGTAACAACAAAGGCATGGACAAACTGTTGTGACGTCTGCGTATCAATGAAGGATCGAATTTTACTAATATTTCTAAGATGATAAAATGCACTGCGAGAGACATGTTTGATATGTTCATCAGCGGCCAAATTTTCGTCCATGAAATAACCTAAGTTTCGAACACAGTTTTATCGTAGAACCTCAAATATTGAGGGACAGTTTGGATATTTTTGAAAGTTGATGATGTAGACCTATCTATATTACTTCTGTCTTGTCATCGTTCAATTTAAGAAAGTTTTTAGTCATTCATGCCCTGATGTCTGAAATACAATGTTCAATCTTACTGCATGCTTTAGGCTCAAAGGCGTGAGTACAACTAATATACAGCCGTGTGTCATCTGCGTAAAAAATGAAAGTCAAGGCCATGTCTTCGGATAAAGTCACCGAGAGGTAAGACATAGACAATGAACAGTAAGGGACCCAACACCGATCCTTGAGGGACGCCAAAACGTAGTGTGACATTGCCTGACGACTCACTGCCAATAAGGACACTCTGTGTGCGACCATTAAGGTACGACGAAAACCAATTAAGTGCTCGGTCAGTAAGGCCTATTCCCACTGCCAGTCTTTCAATAAGTATGTTATGGTCTATGGTATCAAAAGCGGCGCTTAAATCAAACAAAACAAGACATGTTAGGTTGCGCCTGTCCGTGGATAGGAGGATATCATTTTGGACCCTTAGAAGCGCCGTTTGTATACTGCAATTAGATCTGTATGCAGATTGGTTAACTTCGTCTAGGCCGTGGGCTGCCAAATGAGAATTCAGCTGAGAAGCCACCGCACGCTCAATAATCTTTGATAGGAATGGAAGATTAGAGACCGGTCGGTAGTTTTTCAGAACCTCTGGGTCAAGTGTTGGCTTTTTTGAGAAGAGGTTTTACTAAAGCGTGTTTCATGCTTGTCGGAAAGACGCCTGAGTGGAGGGAGGCATTGACTAGTTTCAAGATCGGTGTAGTTTATGATTACTTCGATGTCGCCGCGGAATAACTAGCACGGTGTTATGTTTGTCGTGCGATCTTCGGAACTGGGGCGGGTTAAATGCGAATTTCTCCCATCTGATTGCGACAGGTCATCCAATTGTTGATTTGTCCTGGCAGGCTCAGTCCCGTCCAGGTACCGGTTATGTTGGTACTTGCGGCACTTTGACATGTCTGTTTCAGAAGCTTTCGTATCTCCACTGTCATCACGAAGGAGAATGCGATGAATCCTCCGACTGGGGCAGAAACGGACGAACCCGGAATTTTCTGAGATTTTTTTAGATTTTTCTATCGCCCCATCTCCGAGATTCGATCAAGAAGGTAGGACAGATCCACGAAGTCGACGATTCGATTTACTATCCGATTTCTAACTCGAAAAATTGCGTGTCGTGTTGTGGCATACTAACCCATTTTAGCGAGAAATCTAAAGTGGGATAGTGTCGGACTGACTTAAGAAATAAGCTCGAAAATCGCGAGAAATCACCAGAAATCAAGTAAAAAACCGTTTTTTCTGGGCTAGAATCGTTTTTGTTTCATCAACTCACAGAATTTCAACCTCCCTGGCAATTCTTTGAATGATTTGGAAAGCCATCCAATTGAATAACTACAATTAAAGAATAATTATAGGAAACAGATGAATTTAGAAAAAGACGTGACGCTAATTGAATCAATACAATTCAAACCATCTGGCTATTTGGTATAAACTTATCAGAGTAGAATGCAAAAGGAAGTCCATCATACCTTTCACTTTAACATACAACAGAGGGGATCGCGGTAGCTCAGTGGTTTAGGCACTGAACTTCAAACCGAGAGGTCTACGGTTCGAGCCCGGCAAGGAGTAACGCACCGTTGTGTCCTTGGGCAAGGCACTGAGTCCCGATTGCCTACCTGGGGGCACCGTAGCGCTGTGTACTAAGACGTACTGCACGTCGATGGTGCACCTCTCTTCAACCAAAGCAACCCTTGCTTGTGTGGAGTTAGTACGCTGGGGAGTCTGACAGTTGCTCGCCGTTGCTCGGCGGTTCTCTCCAAGTACTCCAGTTTCCACCACCCGTAAAACTGTCCGGCACGAGGTGACCCTGGCTGTCGAAAGTGTCGTTATACTCCAAAAAATAAATATAAGCATACAACAGAATGAATATCGAAATTGCAAAAATAGTAAAAGGTAAATTTAATTTAATTCTAAATTAAAAGAAACTTTAAAACTTGGACCTGTCATCGCTTGTAAGAAAAACAAAAGCTTGCGTCATATCCTTGTAAGAACTAAATTGGAGCCTTCAATAATTGCAGTCAGTTTAATCAGTTCCTAGGGGGCGCGGTGCCGTTGCGGTAATCGGTTCTCGTCGGATCACCGAAGTTAAACAACGTCGAGCCCGGTTTGTCCTCGGATGGGTGACCGTCTGAGTGATCGATTCCGACTCCCGCGTTGTGTCCTTGGGCAAGGCACTTAACCCCGATTGTCCACATGGGGGCACGATGGCGCCGTGCACTAAGGCGTACTACACGTGGATGATAGGCATGTCTTCAACCAATCTAACCCTGCTTGTGCTGCAGTGCGAAGTTACGAAGTTACGTCGTTGCTCGGTGGTTCTCTCCGGGTACCCCGGCTTCCTCCACCCGTAAAACTGTCGTCGACGCGATATGACCTTGGCTGTTAAAGTGTCGTTAAACCTTAATTAAATAAACAATCAGTTCCTAAGATCAACACTTAGTTACAATCAAATAGGTGTTTTGTTTTTTCATCTTTCGGAACCTATCAAGGTTAAAAAAATTAATATTTTTAAGAAAACATTATTTCGGCGGCATTTCACAAGATAAAGACTTTTCAGTTGGAAATGTCTGTTTCGGCGCGTATATTTGTACATTAACCCTTTACCCAACATCACGGCCAAAACCGACCAGCGCTATTCTCAAAAATCGCCAATTAATTTTCATTATTTTTTTCATTTTTTGTCTCAAAAGCATAGGTTATGACCCCTCATTGGAACGAGCTCGTCGAGCTCGTTCCAATGAGGGGTCATAACCTATGTTTTCGTGACAAAAAAATGGAAAAAAATAGTTAACCAAGAATTTTGTTTACAAGTGTCGTCTGCTTTTCGTGTTCGGTGAAGGGTTAAACACACACTTCTGCAGTCTCGTATAAGAGTCATTATCAAGTTTCGGCATAAAATAGAGTCCTTTGATAGAGTCTAGTGTGCAATAGAACTGAAAAGTCTGCACTTGTATATTGCATAGCGTTGAGTTCTATCACAGAATCATCATGGAACCATTATTGGTGAGACCTGTGTTTGTCAGCAGATCCGACTTCAACCGGAATGTAACAGAATTACGTGTCCCAAATTTGATTTTTTTCTTTTACTTGAGTCATACCACTAGCGCATGTGAATAAATGATACACGGTATTTGGATTTATATATAACATTGTCTATACATTTGTGCAAATAAACACAAAAAATACTTCAGGTGGTATCATTTTATTGAAAGCATGTTTGAGTTGTGTCACTCGCCAAAATGTCTCTCCCTAAACGTCTAAACCTGCAAAGTAATAAGTGATCCCCTTTGCAGACGAATTTGAAATTTACGGTATTTTGTAACTCTCATATCGGTCAGAAGAAAGTAAATATTGTTTTACTCGCTGGTACTTGGAAACGTCCACAGCAAGACTGAAGGTTAGTAAACCCCCGGCATAATTTTGAAAATAGTCCAGCTGTAAAATAACGCAATACTGACAAGTATTGTGTGGAAATCGCAAGTTGGCAAATGTGTTGTTGTAAAGGAATTTTAGTTTATTTCTTCCTCTCATAATTTCGCGGTACTCCATGGATAACTCATTGATAGGCAATGATAAACACTGCGTGTAATTCCTTACCATAACAGTCTTTCCTGACGCGGCCTAAATCATCACAGGAATGACTCAAATTGCAACAGGGGGAGAATAATTCTTTGCAGCAGGCGCTTTGTTTGACTCAGGTGTAAATCCTTCATTTTTTTACTGACTTTTGTTGATTTGCTTAGAAAATAATTGAGGCATCCAATAAGTTTGGTACAACCATAGAATTTGAACTGAACATAAAATACAGTACATGGAGAGTGGATTGTAACTAAATCACTCGGGGAATGGAGATATCACCCATAGTATCACTTTCAAATTCTGAGCATGTGGACAAAAACACAAGCAATGTTTCAGCTAATGGACCACCGGGTATAACCCGGCGGTCCATTGGCTCGAACTTTGCTTGTGCTTGTTATGCTTTGCAACAAATTTGCAATTATTGCCTGGGTGGAATCTCCACTCTGTGGGTGACTTTCTGATAATGCACCTAATTATCCTTCATTCATGTTTCCATCCCATTTTTAGATCAGTTTCCCAAGGAGTCTTGTTCTATTAGGCAAATATTAGGGGTATTCTAAAATGAAATGTCCCCGGTTACACCTAAGTTGTTTAAACATTTGGCACTCACTTTCCTCGCTCCCCCCCCCCCCCCTTTCAATTCCAGTGACTTGGATTTCACTTCGAACAACAATGATCCCCCTAACGATCCATCCGGGTATTCCTTAAAAGCTGGCGTATCCTTTTTATATAACCCGTCTAAAGAACTCTTGGTCCCAATTTCAGCTCGTCAGTTTCTGATACAATACTCAAGCACCCTTTCCTTTATAAAGCTCCTCGGTGGCTGCAGACGCCCCCCCCCCCCCCACCCTTCTAGATCGTCAGTGTTTATAGAGTAGTTCTCCATTAGCTCCCTCGTCTGCTTTATCCATCATGTCTGAATGATATAGTTTCATGTATGGTTGAAATATTGTTTAAAGTATACATGGTTAAACGTTGTTTATACCATCTGCTGTTTTGGGAGAGGTAACGGGTAATTTAGGTAGCCTAATTGTCCCATATCTATTCTATCTTTACCCGGCATCCACCCGAGTTTCCCGCTGACCCCTTTCAATGCGGCCGCGTTACTTGATCCGGTTATCAACCGACTCTCATCGTTTTGTAGAATATCCAAGTTCCTCACTACTGGTTTAGAGAGATCACATCTGTTCCATATTTTATACTTGGTAATCCCGCCCTTTGCTAAATAGTTTGGTTCTTTTTTCGAACGAAAACCTGGTTAAAGCTACTTCTTTCCAGAGGTTTTAACTGACTGGGTATTTCCCCCCTTTGTCTTAAGTTTATCTGTGCTCTTTCTGTTTATGCCTCTACCTGTAACACATAGATTTACCCCCCCCCCCCCACCCCACCCCAAGTATTAATATCTGCCCGTTTCTCCTATTGTTACGTCCTTGCTTTTCTCTTTACCAATAGATAATTTACCCGCCCCCCCCCCCCCCCCCCGCCTTTGCGACTCATCTACCGTATGCCCTTTAGGTATTACCTTGCTTTTGTTTTCGTTAAGTTCAAGATCCCATTCATCCCCATACTTTCCTACTGTGGTTGGTAGTTTTTTGTGGTCCCTCTTCTCTCTCGGCTTATAAAACTTATGTCATAGGCAAAGAACATTCCTGTGATTTTTGTCTTTCCGACTTTTATATCCCCTGGCTTTCAACTCTTCTTCAAAATCTTTTATGTACAATGCAAAGAGAAGTGGTGAAAGGATGCATCCCTGCTTAAAGTCTGTCTCCAGTGGGGCTCTCTTCGTTGTGATGTTTCCCAGGTTAAGTACATTTTGTACAGTTCTTCTATGATTCCAACAAAACTTCCTTCCCATTTTATCTGTTGCGACCACCTGCCTCGGTCAAATTACTCAAATACGAACTTTTCGTATTCCAACTAGAATTTTATCTGTACAATTGAATTGTCGTTTTACATTCATCAGTTTTTTCGGAAATCTTATTTGAATATTTATTTACCAAGCGCGAAGATTAAAGTCGCTTTTGAGGAAAACGTGTTCTATTTTATGGTTTTTCCGGATCGAAACAATCATGACTGGAGATTGTAACGTTACGGGGAAAAGACATTAAGTATGGTGACACGCATAAAAGCGTGACACCAAAATTTGACTTTTAAACTCTTCACTTCATAAATTAAAGCAGTTCACCTATTTCTGGATATGTCACTTTTGTATTGATTATAAGATTGTTCAGTTTTGTTGAAGTTGATAATTTTTAGTTAGCGTTTGACCTTTCTTCAAACCTCTCAAAGATAGTCCATCCTGTAACGGATAAGCTGTATCTATGCATGTGCAGTGTTTACAGCCCGACACAAATTCAAATAAAGCCAAATTCTGTCTCCTAAGCAGTTCCTTCAGACATAAATATGATGATGTTCACACTTTTCTTTTATTGTTACTTTCCTCCTGTTTACTGCTTGAAAATATCAAAGTGCCCATCGGGTAACAGGTTGAGTCTTTTCTATTACAAAGAAGGTGTGATGAGGTGAAAATATAACAAGTACTTAGTGTTTGTATTGAGTTTAATTGTGTAGTTCGTGCTATACGGACGTATCATATGCGAAAAGACGACTATATAATTATAAATCAGATATGGCTCTTCTTTTCGGAAGATTTTCCATACTGTAACTAAATAGTATCTCTCCTGTTAGAGACGTGTCTCGACTGTAACAACGAATTTTCCTCCTCTCGAGTTTGCCATTTTTAATTTCTGGCCTTTCCTTGGATATTCATTATATACTACTCAATGTTTGCTAAGCACCAAATATCTGAGACATCATTGTGAAATTTGCTTGTGATATTTTGGGTGGATATGATTGAGGAATGAATTGAGATGGTCCCTAATGTTTACATCAGCTCTCTTGACAGACAGACCATTCGTGACAGTCATGGAAAGCATGTACTCCTTGATTTCATGATGTTTTCGTGTACTGTCTGCATGTACATGACATTTGTAGGGTATTCAGTCTTCATTTCAACACAAACCCTTGTGATTTAATGATTGAATATGGCAAATGCAAATGTAAGAAGACATTTGTCTGAAGCAGATATGTGGCGGGCTGTAGGGATGGTGGAGCAAGGGGCTCCCATTGTCAGGTTGTTGAAGCCCTTGTGTGCACCATACGGTGATCACCAGAGCCTGAGCAAGATTTCAGCAGTATGGCACACCAGTAAGACGGCATGGTGGTGGCAGAGACAGGACAACAACTGCAGCTGAAAAGCGGTTCTTGGCCATTCAGGCCCGTAGGAACCGCTTTGCCACAGCAACCCAGCTTCGCAGTGACCTTCAGAATGCATCCGGGGTAAATATTTCGACGCAGACTATCCGGGCAAGGCTGCACGAAGGTGGTCTCCGATCGAGAAGACCATGTATTCGCATTCCACTGTCCCTGAACCACCACCAGGCACGATATGAATGGGCCATGGACCACGTTGGGTAGACCAGAGAAGATTGGCGACCTGTCCTTTTTACAGATAAGTCAAGGTACTGCCTAGTCCACACAGATAGGCGTTCTAGGGTATGGAGAAGACCAGGAGAGCGGTGATTCCATGCAATCAACATTGCTGAGCTTGACCGCTATGGTGGAGGGTCAATCATGGCCTGGGGCGGCATCAGCTGGGATGTATTTACAGAGCTCTGTGTCCTTGCACGTGGTACATTGACTGCACACCGGTATATTGATGAGATCCTGGATGTTCACATCAGATTGTATGTAGGTGCAGTGGGTGATAGATTCATTCTGATGGACGATAATGCCCGTCCTCATGTTGCCCATGCTGTCGGGCAGTACCGACAGAGGAAGGGGATTGAGCGTATGGTCTGGCCAGCAAGATCCCCTTGTCCTCAACCCAGTCGAACATGTCTGGAATGAGTTGCAGCTTGCAATTTCAGCCCGTCCAGTCCAGCCAAGAAGTGTCCAGGAGCTTGGTGCCATGCTGGTCCAAGAATGGAACAACCTCCCACAAAGGACCACCAGGCACCTGAATGAGAGCATGAGAAGGCGTTGTCAACTGTAATTAACAGTAATGGGTCTCATACTCGATTGTGAAGCCATACCAGTTCGCTCCGTTAACTTTTTGACATATTGAAACATTTCCTCTTTTACCAGTAATATCAATTGTCCATGGTTATCGTATTCAAAAGCTAAAAAATAACGTCAAACACAAATAAAATCTTAATTTCTGTACTTAAATCATTAAAGGTATAATTAAATAAAAAATATATACACTTGTCATTACAATATTTCAACTCAAACGTAAAACAGGTAGTTGGATGTACTTGGTGCTTAGCAAACTTTGAGTAGTATATATTGCGAGAACGTCCTAGTGCTATGGGAAGGTGATTCTCCAAACTTGACTTTTATCTCACTTCGAAATAATAGTTTTCTGACAGAAATTCCCTAACCACCGTAGCTCTAATTTGAATTTACGTTGCGTGAATTTTTCATGTTAAAATCTATGATTGGGCCATGAATATTGATAAACGTACAGAGTTAATAAAAAATGGCCAGTAATTTGTTCAACAAGTATCCCGGAATACTTCCGTTATGGAATGGACAACAGTTTGTTTTGGACACATATAGTGGAATGATGAGAGAACCATAAAGCTCGGATTTTGTTAGTTTTATTCTGAACAATGTTTCATCTCTATAAAACTTAAATAAAGAAAAGTTTAGACGAATTTTGATTTTTTGGTTTTTGGTCCTCTTAAATTTTTCCGAAATTTGAAACTGACTCATAGCCGCTTTTGCGTTGGACTTTGTTTTTTCTTTTGTTCTCTGAGAAAAACAAGTCGCTACAAAATCGAGAAGACAAACCCTAACCCACTGTTTTCTTTGCAAGGTCGCGGAGAAAACAAATAAATATTTGTGGGAATCCAAACGCTATTGCCTAGGTTCTCACGGAATCGGGAAATACCCCCCCCCCCCCCACCCCATCCACCCACACACACACGCGTGCATACTCACACATATACCGCTCATCCCACCTCGCAGTCGCCTAATGCTGCCTCACGAACAAACACAATCAAACTTCGCCAAACCTGGCCCCAGAGAAACTAGTCATCCGTAGACATATTTTCCTGCTTCACAATATAGTTTTCGAAGTCTTTTAGAAACATGAATTCGAAATATTCAGCTTCTGAATGGAGCTTTTAACCCGCCGCCCCTAACAATTCGTTTTCCTTCGAATTGTAGCCTCAAACCATCACAAATACTTCACACTTGTCCACCCAAAAAGAATATCGGTGAGCAGGAAACATGCTCGTATATATGGGGCCTAGAGATGAGCTTCAATTTCCGACGTGGAACAGATGATAAAACATGGAAGCAGAAACAAAGCAATTGCATAGGGGTCCTGGCGGGATTATAGGCGGTTTCTGTTGTTCAGAAAGCAATGAGCAAGTTAGTCTTAACTGCAAATGTGGAGTAGCTGCTCTCGGAACTTTTGCCAGAGTTTGGTGTCAACGGACGCTCCTGGACTTCTGAGATGAGATTTGCACTGCTTTGAAGCGACAGGGAACGACTTTAATTACACTTTAAAAGGCGCAGACATGACGTACACACTCCCATTTGTGATCATCCATGTCCCACAAACTACAACAGATTTCAGTTAGACCTGTGTACCAACCACTTTTGTAATACAACCACTTTTGCAATAAAATTTATTACACAAGTGGTTAACGCGTACCAACCACTTTTGCAATAAAACCACTTTTGTAATAAACTAACCATTATTGTAATAAACTCATTTCGGTGATAAATCACGGACGTTCATTTTGGAGTCGGACATTGGGGTGGGGTGAGGGACTAGTTTACCTAAACATGTTTGTGTGCCAATCGATGGAATAACGTGTCCATTCATCTATTGAAACTTGGTAGTGACTGAAGAAAGTACGAAAGCACTTTTACAATAAACTTTATTACAAAAGTGGTTATCGCGTTCCAACCACTTTTGTAATAAAACCACTTTTGTAATAAACTAACCATTATTGTAATAAACTCATTTCGGTGATAAATCACGGACGTCCATTTTATAGTCAGACATTGGGTGGGGTGAGGGACTAGTTTACCTAAACATGTTTGTGTGTCGATCAATCGAATAACGTGTCCATTCATCTATTGAAACTTCGGTAGTGACTGAAGAAAGTACGAAAGCACTTTTACAATAAACTTTATTACAAAAGTGGTTATCGCGTAACAACCACTTTTGTAATAAAACCACTTTTGTAATAAACTAACCACTATTGTAATAAACTCATTTTGGTGATAAATCACGGACGTCCATTTTATAGTTGGACATTGGGATGGGGTTAGGGACAAGTTTACCTAAACCTGTTTGTATGTCGTTCAATGGAATAACGTGTCCATTCCATTCACCTGTTGAAACTTGGAAGTGACTGAAGTTACCACTTTTGCAATAAACTTTATTACAAAAGTGGTTATCGCGTACCAAGCACTTTTCAGTGTACTAAACTAACCATTATTGTAACACACCTATTTTTGTGATGAATCACGAACGTTCATTTTATAGTTGGACATTAGGGTGGGTTGAGAGCTAGTTTACTTAAACATGTGTGTGTGTCGTTCAATGGGATAAAGTGTTCATTCTCTAGTTGAAACGTGGCAGTGTCTGGAGAAAGTACGCAACCACTTTTGCAATAAACTTTATTACAAAAGTGGTTATCGCGTACCAACCACTTTTGTAATAAAACCACTTTTGTAATAAACTAACCATTATTGTAATACACCTATTTTTGTGATGAATCATGGACGTCCATTTTATGGCCGGCCGGTGTGTTTGTTTGGAGAGGGGGTAGCACAAAGTAGCGTCAAATCTGTTCCCAAATTTGGTGGGCGCAAAAATCTTACTGCACACGGATGGATGGGGAAAGCTGGGTTTGACGTCTATCGCTTTTAATATGTCTGCCCGAATTCCTCTTACGGGCGCAGTTTGTCTTAAACCCCGTAGTTCCTATCGATCTTGTTGTCCCTTTTTATAGGTCGGGTTGAATTCTTCCGCACACTGTTAACCCCAAATGAGGCGAAAAAATTAGAAATTTTATTACACACTATTGGCTGGTGTTAGTAAATTATCACAATACAGGTGGACGTGCATCAGCCACCAGCATCGTTGAAGTTAAGCTCCGTTGAACCCGGTTAGTCTATTAATGGGGTGACCATTCAGTGATTGATTTGGATTAACACTTCGGGCCCTTGGGCAAGGTACTTTACCTCGACTGCTCGCATGTGGAGTGGGTGGGGAAGCTGACGGTGTTCTGAGATGGACTGGTGTGCACGCGTCTTAACCTTAATTATCCTGACTGTGTTGTGCAGTGCGTAGTACTGATGTACAGTGCGTAGTGCTGTCTTGGCTTATGTGACGTTGAAGAGCTTATAGGGTCTCGTCGCTGCTTGGTGGTTCTCTTCTGGTACATCGGCTTCCTCCACTCAAAAAACTGTCACCGACACAAAATGACTCAGACTATATAAGTGTCGTAAAACACCAATAAATAAATACATTAATAAATAAATAAATAAATAAATAAATAAATAAATAAATAAATAAATAAATAAATAGACCCACTGAATACCGTTTTTCGTCGAATGGAACAATGAATGCTGTAAAAATGAGCACATTGCGCGCAAAATCATATGTCTCAAAATGAAGATTATGAAGATGAGTTGAATGCGTGCAAAATCATACGTATCATAGCCTCATTTCGATATTTTTGGATACACCGAGTCACTAACTAGGACTCATTAAATGGATTCTAAGGGAAAATCATTTTACATACAGGCACTTTCTGCTTTCAATGGCGATAACTCTTGTTATTTTTTAAACAATAAACAGAGAGGGAAAATGGAAGAAGAGGAGCCTCCGCCGCTTCTAGTGCCCTTAGCCCCCCCCCCCCCCCCCAACCGCCCGGTTTCTGCTACCTGACCACCCCTGCCCCTTGCCGCCCATACCCCAAAAGCCTCTGGTTCCTCATCCCGAGAGCTCCTGGTCCCCTTTACCCCTGCCGCTGCCGTCCATGGTGTCTGGAAGATGCGATATTTTCAGAAAAAATTCCATCCATGGATAGTTTTTTAGACATTGTCAAGCTGTTTTGGGTAATTTTATATTTAATATCGGTTATCTGGGGTAATTCCATGTTTTCCCAAAACACACTCCGTACCAACATTGGATCCGGAACATTTCCACGTCCCAGCTACAACATTAACATGGTTACCAGAGAAAAATCCACTAAAATACACGAAAGTCGGGTTCATTTGTGTAATTCTATACTACCGGAACATACTCCCTCGAATCAAACATACCCTCAAAACATACCCCCCGATCTTATACCAAGAGGTAAGGTTTCGTCACCAGGCAACCACGTGACACTTGAGAAATCAAGATAGCGCCCTTGTACACAAAATGGACGACCAAAACACGTGTCCCCATATACACCCAAGCTGCGCACGCGCATTCGAACCTCGTATCGCTATGGCAATGACGTCACATCACCACGTACATTGGTTACATGTCAACACAACATGGGCACCCACAGTGACGTGACATGACGTGACTTCCAAGATCCATCTGAATTACAAGAGGGCGTCTTTGGCTGGTCTACTGCTGTACTAAACGGCTGCTCTTAGGGATGTGATAGCAGGTCAGACTCTGCAACCTTGAAAAGGGGCTCACATCATATCACTTCTGGCACATGAATCTAAACTTTCGCCGTTTTTTTTTTTTTTTTTTATGAATGAACATAACAAATATAACAAACATTGAGTATTCAGTAGTAAACTCAACTGCACGTTATCCCTCTGGTCTTGTCTCTCCGCGTGCCACAAGACAACAAGTAAAACATTCCCCTTTGCTTTTTGGTACACGAAAGAATGGCGCAACTTGGACGCTGGTGATAAACTGGATTCAACTTTGATCCCTTTGCATCCATGAAAAGGATTCACCACTGGCCCGATTGCTCGCTCTGAAACGGAGTAATAAATTACGTGCAGTCGCACATGTAATCTTATCAAACATCTGAGTCTGAACTTTCATGAACCTAATTTGCCACTGTAACAATTGACTACGGGCCGATTGGTATATTGCCATACCGGAAGGATGAGTGTTTCTGTTGGCAATATAACAGTTGGCAAATGTATAGTAGTCAAACGAAATTTATTTACTCTGATCTAGTCCTTCCATGTAACACGAAACCAGTTACGCATGCCCCTGATCTTGTGCCGCATGGACGGACTGCACAACGGTTAACTTATCCGTAGCAATAATCGTGTCTGAACTTTCATCGTTCTTGAAAAGAAATAACCTATGCTTAATGCAGAATAGTAATAGTGACCACTCATGATCAATCTGGCGCGATCCCTCCATGTGCTACCAACCAATTGAATATCTTGCTTTACATGGGACATTGACCCCCCCCCCCCCCCCCCAATGCAAAGTGGATCAGCGCATCAAAACCCGTGACCAGATATAAAAAAAAATGTTTATTCCATTTTAGATTAATATTATTAACGCTTTCATTACCGCATTTGGCAACACAAAGCTCCGTATGTGCCAATCCTGCTGACATGGAATGTTTAGTCGAGCAAGCCAGTCAGCTGTACACTGAAGTTTTGTCCAACTGATGTAAACGTCCTGTCTTTTTCGAGTGACCTATTAAACAGATTTTGATAACTTGTGTAACTTGTTTTTCCTTTTTATTTTTATTTTTTTTTCGTTATAGGAATTACACCGCCAGACATATGCTGTGGTAGACATACCCCCTCTGACCCAACAATACAGCAGTCTATTTTACCATGTATCGTGAGCTGGCCGCTTTTTAATTACCCACACAATCCACTCGACAGGCAGTGTTACAATCGGTAATGTAATACAACCTATTATGCAATAAATTTATTGCATTATCGGTTGCGTTGGATGGCAAACCTAACCTATTATTCAATAAATTTATTACATTATTGGTTGCGTTGGATGGCAAACCTAACCTATAATGCAATAAACTTAATACATCAGCGGTTGTCTTGCATGGAAAACTTAACTGCAAATGCAATAAATTTATTACATTATCGGTTGCGTAAGATGGCAAACCCAACCTATTATGCAGTAAATTTATTACATTATCGGTTGCGTTGGATGGCAAACCTAACTTATTATGCAATAAATTTATCACATTATCGGTTGCGTATGATGGCAAACCTAACCTATTATGCAATGAATTTATTACATTATCGGTTGCGTTGGATGGCAAACCTAACCTATTATGCAATCAATTTATTACATCATCGGTTACGTTGAATGACAAACCTAACCTATTATACAATAAAGTTTATTGCATTATCGGTTGCTTTGGATGACAAACCTAACCTATTATGCAGTAAATTTATTACATTATCGGTTGCTTTGGATGACACACCTAACCTATTGTGCAATAAATTTATTACGTCATCGGTTACGTTGAATGACAAACCTAACCTATTATACAACAAAGTTTATTGCAAAAGTCGTTGCTTACTTTCTTCAGTCACTTCCAAGTTTCAACAGGTTAATGGACACGTTATTCCATTGAACGAGACACAAACATGTTTAAGTAAACTCGTCCCTCACCCCACCCCAATGTCCGACAATAAAATGGACATCCGTGATTTATCACCGAAATGAGTTTATTACAATAGTGGTTAGTTTATTACAAAAGTGGTTTTATTACAAAAGTGGTTGGTACGCGATAACCACTTTTGTAATAAAGTTTATTGCAAAAGTGGTTGCGTACTTTCTTCAGTCAGTACCATGTTTTAACTGGTGAATGGACACGTTATTCCATCGAACGACACACAAAGATGTTTAGGTAAACTAGTCCCTCACCCCACCCCAATGACCGACTATAAAATGGGCGTCCGTGATTTATCATCGAATTAAGTTTATTACAATAATGGTTAGTTTATTACAAAAGTGGTTTTATTACAAAAGTGGTTGATACGCGATAACCACTTTTGTAATAAAGTTTGTTGCAAAAGTGGTTGCGTACTTTCTTCAGTCACTACCATGTTTTAACTGGTGAATGGACACGTTATTCCATCGAATGACACAAAAACATGTTTAGGTAAACTAGTCCCTCACCCCACCCCAATGTCCGACTATAAAATGGACGTCCGTGATTTATCACCGAAATGAGTTTATTACAATAATGGTTAGTTTATTACAAAAGTGGTTTTATTACAAAAGTGGTTTGTTCGCGATAACCACTTTTGTAATAAAGTTTATTGCAAAAGTGGTTGCGAACTTTCTTCAGTCACTACCGTGTTTTAACTGGTGAATGGACACGTTATTCCATCGAACGACACACAAACATGTTTAGGTAAACTAGTCCCTCACCCCACCCCAATGTCCGTCTATAAAATGGACGTCCGTGATTTATCACCGAAATGAGTTTATTACAATGAAGGTTAGTTTATTACAAAAGTGGTTTTATTACAAAAGTGGTTGGTACGCGTTAACCACTTTTGTAATAAATTTTATTGCAAAAGTGGTTGTATTACAAAAGTGATTGGTACAGACCTGGCATAATCACATACAACTAAACGAATTATACATAGAGTAATCGCTTGACAGGACTGGTTACATGAAATAATTCATGAGAGGTGAGGGACGTTGTACAATACGATTCAAATATGTATCCAAAAAAATATTTTCTCCCTTCCTTAAATATATATTTCCAATATATAATCGAACAAACGCATAGTACCCTAGCTCTGTGATAAACATGATGGCAAGTATACACTTCATCATTTGTCATATCCGTTCTCAGCAGATTTTGTAATATCATTTTTGGTGTTGAAACGACAACAATAAGCACGTGGCTTACTGTCGAATCCAGTCCACATACTATTATGTTCCAACAAGACTAAAATCCTCCTCCTCTGATTGGACGAGAGCTCGCTTAGTATATTCTATGTTTACGGCTCAAGTGGCAAATGTTACCGTCTGACGTCACAACGAGAAATACTTGCTGTGACGTCGCCCGTTTCGTAATTGCTTCACCGACGAAGTGACGAGCAAGCCGCTTCATTTTTCTGGATTTTTCACTTGTGTAGCAGACGGTGATCCGGATGAAGTGTTGTTAAAATTACAAACCGATTTACGATTTGAACTGAGATGGAATGAGTTTATCTGGTTTATTGATTATTTATCCAGTGCCATCGAGGGACACAGGAGAGGTTTATTTACTAAACCTGTGATCGTTAAAAGTTGCCTTGAACAAGGCAACTTTTAACGATCACATGTTTAGTAAATAAGCCTGTCGTGTTTCACAATGTAGGGTTTGGGCTATGGGTAGTGTCTATTGGAACATATACGTTATTGTGATGAATTAACGGTAAGACGGTCTGAGGTTTGCGGCTCGGGGCGTATGTTCAACCTCGACGCTCTGCGTCTCGTTTGTACATAAGCTCCAAGCCGCAAACCTCAGACAATGTTACCGTCATTTCATCACAATATCTTATAGTATCTGATATTATTGGAAATAAATATTGTTTAAATTAAGTGTTGTGATATAATTTTCGTGGATCGTTCCCCATTCAAAATCGCTTTCATCCATAACTAACTATCTCAAATCCATTTAATCCCCCATCGAGTGAATTTTAAGTGGTAGTTGGGAAGGGAGGATGGAGATGTTGAATTACGGGAAACATCCCTCTAAGCACCTACAATTATCCAATGCACCATAACATTGTAACACGGGGGCGTTTCTCAGTCCCAAGAAGGCCTAAAATACTGTAGCGAAGCCGAGGGGAGGGGGAAGGAGCTGGCGGTTGTTCAATTCAATTCAATTCTTTATTTAACGGTATGTAAAATATAATAATAAATACATTTACAGAATAATATTGTGATACAAAAACATACCGTTGGGGGACAGCATAGCCAGATTGGCTGTCTTCCTGCTATCCCCCGAGGTAAATAATATAAATAGAGCAACATCATATCAGACGGAGTATACAGCCGGGAAGAGAGAAATACAAAATCCCTAAAATCCAAATAACACCCATTTAAAATTTCGAATTTTACTTTATATCATGATTACCTATTCTATTTTATATAAAAAGCTTATGACATAAATTTTAGCTTTTTTCACCAATCGTGGTGAACACGTGTGTCTGTGGTGAACACGCCAGCAATGGGATTTCAATGGGTAAAATTTAGACCCACAGTGGAACTACATCGAAGTTGACCTTTGGTGACTTCGACCTGCATGGAAGCTTGTCTAAATTTTGCACTAGTCGCCTCGCGAAGAGTGAAATGAAAGCGGCAATTATTTTATACGTTTTTGAATGAGTTTACCTCATAAGATACTAAACATTAACAAACATGCGTTGGCTCATGTTAATAAAGCATCCATAACTCTAACGAGTATGGTATTATGTTAATAAAATGAAAACGGGCCCGTGTTCTGCGCGTTTTTTTTTTCCATTTCGTTTCGGCTATAAAATTGACAGCGGAAGTACCGCCCACCGATGCTCATGTAAACAAAAACAGATTCTCACGTGTGTACGTCTGCTACTCAGTAAAATCGAGAAAAAATAATAGCGACTCTTAATAATCTGACGATCATGGTACAAATAAGATATACCCAAAGTAGTTTGATGTTCCAAATGTTCACCACTCGTGGTGAACATTTGGTACACCAAGCTACTTCGGGTATATTCAAAATATACATTTATACATCGGGCGTCAACTTATGATATTACAGATGGCATGTCACGCTTGACTTCTTTCTAGGCTCCAAATTGTACCATTTCCGGCCTATTATTTCAAAATTAATTTCACCGGGGAAGCTCCCCATGGAGATATCTTTCAATAATATACAATCTTTGTTACCACGTCTTTGTTACCAGTCCCCTCGACTACTGCAACTCTCTTCTGATTGGCTCTACTCTTGAAAAGCTACAGCACATCCAAAATTGTTCTGCAGGGTTCATAACCAGAACTCAAAAGTACTGCTATATAACATCAGTACTCTCTGAGTTACACTGGCTACCCGTTAAACAAAGTATTCAATTTAAATTTGTCCTTTTGGTGTTTAAGTGTATCTCGGGATCTGCACGATCCTACATGTCCGATCTACTGACCATCCACAAACCACCGAAGTCTCTTAGGTCATCCGATCAATTCAAGCTGGTTCAGCCCGTATCTAATTTTACTAGTGCTGGTGATAGGGCCTTTGCGGTTGCTGGCCCAAGGCTTTGGAATTCTCTTCCAATCGACATATAAAATAATAAATTACTTGAATCATTCAAGTCTGGTACTAAAACCTTCCTTTTTCGAAAGGCATTTCTTTCAGTGGTCTTTTAATTTTGGTCATAAACTGACATTACCAGGTGCGTGGGTGTGACTGAGTCAGTGAGGATTGCCTCGTTATTCGTCAAGTTTCACTCACATACTTGTTTTGGTAAAGTTGTAGTTTGTTTTTTTTTTGTTTTTTTGGGGGGAGGGTGGAGGGGGGGGGGGGTATTTTTGTTTTAATTCAGTACCCGTTTTCTTTTAGGTTCTGTCGCTTATCGACACGATATAGCCTCGGTTGCTGGCTTGGAGTTGGGCACCAATAAATGAAAATAGTGATCCATGTATCAATGTATCTGTGACAGAATGTATGTGTTTGTGTGTATATGTATGTATGCAATTATTGTACAGCCATTGAGCACCGTGTGTGGATTCTAGGCTTTAAAATTATTATTAATTATTATTATTAATCTTCCCGATCTGACTAACGAGAGAAGCACACTACCTTGATACTTTTTCCAAGCTCAAGACATCAATCATCGCGATATGCCTTAAGCATAAATTTGCATGGTCTACCCCATGAGGTCCATATGCTGCCCTCCAGTATAGATTATTGGACATGCTACTGCTGAAATATGGATGTCATTGATTAAAAGATGTGGTACAGTGGGTGCCTTCTCAGAAGACTTGCCTTCATGCTTTGACACAGGATTTCGACTCCCAATAAAATAATATTTCCAACTATTTCATGAAGGCATGCAATCTTCATGCAAATTTCACCGAAAGCATCCCGATGGCATGCCTCCATTAATACATACAATTGCCATGACGGAGGGCTTCCCAAAATCTTGTTTAGGCCTACTTAGCATGTTCGAATTGGCAATGCAGGGATGCAAATAGGCCGCGTAACTCCATTTCTACGACCCTCCTACAAGGCTTTAAGGGTGCTCATACGCAGTGTCGGCACTCGACAAAGCAGAGAGAATGCTCGTCAGTGATCATATAATAAAGTCGAAAAACTAGTAGATGCATCTCGTGGTTTGGACTCAGAAGACCTGCATCTGAACCTACTGTTTCTTCAACTTTAATATCAACCTAGAGAATTGTAATTTGTTGGACAAATTACGGGCTTTCCCAACTTTCTAATGTGAAAATGCAGACTACATATAGCAAAGCAAGGTGTTTGAAATTATCAGTTTCCAAAATGATAGACAAAAAGCATCCAAAGTTGGCTATTTTTGGTATTCTGTAACAGTACTCCTATTCTCACCCTCACTGTGCTCGGGGGTTAAATCTTGAGATTAAAAAGTAAACAGTAACTTTCTTCTGCAATCATTGTTACATCTAATCATACCAAAATAATTGCTACAACAACCTTACAATTAGAGGAAATGAATACAGATGTTTGCAAAATTCACTGAAAATCAATTTTTGTCAGACAATACTATTCTTTACGTGGGCAAAGAATATGTTGGGTTATGCCCCAAAGCATAACTTACAGCAGCGAATTTGCTCATTAAGCATCACTACCTATAGAAAAACAAAGTATTTAAAATTAACCCTTTCCAAAATGACAGGAAAATGTATCTGAAGTTTGCTAATTTTAGCATTTTCGAATGGAACTCTTACCCTTATTGTGCTTGAGGGTTAAAGATGAGATAAAAACTAAACAGTAACCTTCTTCTGCATGCATTGTTGCATCTATGCATACAAAAATAATTGTTACAACAACATTGCAATTAAAGAAATTAGCGCTTGAAGCTAGTCAATCTCGAAGATAAAATGCTATATTCATATCATTTGTGGCCAATATGGGTTAATTTTAAAATATTTGTATGGTGATTTTAGAGTATCATATTATGCTCTAAATGTGTGAACATCAATCACAGACTGAGTGTCTGATAAGAGATATGGAGCAATCTTGAATCTTGGTATTTGAATGAACACGTACAAGTTGAGGGTACTCCAAGTCAAGGCACGACAACTGGGTGAGGGTTAAAATTTGGAATAAAATATATCACAGCAAAATTGTTCTAGGATGAATGCCCTATCTTCTCATGGGAAACGTTTTGAGAAAATATGGCTCCAGTGCTGAGAAATTGCATGTAAATTTTGGCGAAAATAACAATTATTCCGACAGTACCCTTATGGGAAATCTCAAATCTGCAAGGGTTAAACTTTTAATAATAACATATAGAACAAAATTTGTCATACTTTGACTGCTGCATGCAGCTACAAAAAACATTCAGAGCTCAAGCAATTAAAAATGAAGTAAAACGTCACCTAAACTTTCCAAATTCTGAAAAAATTGGAGTTTTTTTGGACGGTACCCACTTTTATGCAACCAGAATGGGATAGGGTTAAACTTTACAACCAAACTTACAACAGCAAATATGCTCGGTAGTCAATTGTGAATAGGTACATGAAAAGTGTTTGAAATTAACCCTTTCCAAAATGATAGAAAAAGTAACCAAAGTTGGCTAATTTTGGCATTTTCTAAACGATACTCTTATTCTCGCCCTCATTTTGCTTCAGGGTTAAATCTGAGATTAAAAAGTAAACAGTAGCTTTTTTTCCACAATCATTGTTGCATCTATCCATACCAAAATAATTGTTTCACCAACCTTGTAATTAGAGAAATTTGCCCTTGAAGTTGATCAATTTTGAAGAAAAAATCTATATTCATGTCATTTTTGGCCAGTGGGGGTTAATGTTCAAAGATTTGAGTGGTGATTGTGGTGTATCATGTCATGCTCTAAATGGGTGGAAAATGTGAGCTAAAAAACTATAAACAATTTTGAGACTTTCGAAGAATGTTAAAATTTTGAAAGTTCTGGCAGAATATTTTGAAAATACGCGTTTTCACAGACATGACGATACCGCATTTCAGATTTTTTTGTCTGAAATTGATTTTCTCCTGTTACTGTTTTTTCCTCTTTTTATGCTTGGGACGGAGTTTTCGCTCATTACAGTCTTCTTCGATTGTTTCGCAAGACTTCAGTATCAAGGTTCCATTCTTTGGGGATTTTGAATGGACACATACATGTATTAGCCAACCATCTGTTCTCGCCAATTTTCTGTTCCCGTGATTTATTCTGTGTGAACACACAGACTATTATTTTTGTACGGTTTCTTTTTCTTTCTTTTTTCTTCTTCTTCTTCTTCTTTTCTTCTTATTCTTCTTCTTCTTCTTCTTCTTCCCCTGTCTTCTGTCTTCTATGCACTTCCTTATCCTCACGATAACTCGAAAACGAATCGTCCTGTCTCGCTGAAGTTTGGCACACTGGTGGACAGTCAAAAGTTCTCGGCCACCTATGTTTCTCAGGTCGCTAGGGCCACTGAGTATGGCCCAGTTCGCCACAGGGGTTTCACAGCCTCCAGTTTCCGGATACATTAAATTCTCCCCAAGCAATAGGATGCTATGTTATTCACACTGGAGATAATGTAAACATCTTTGGTGTCAGCTGTCAAAAAATGAAATGTAATCTTGTCAAGATAATGGGATGTAAGTTCCTGGAACTAAGTTGAGAGAAACCCTTTGCCTTGCAAGGAAATAAATTATAAATTATTCAGTTCAATGCGTTTAACCCTCTCAAGACTTCAATGTGGACTGCACATATTTTATTTCAGACAGAATAAAGTTAACCCCTTCCATAAAACTGCACTGAATAATTGTTGATACCTATCACAAAACTGTCAGGGTGCCGGTAACAATGCAATACTGACATGGTCGACTGTACTGTTAACTGTGTCAGTGCTATGACTATTTAAAACTCATTTGTTAGAGAAGTTCTATAGTCTTTCACTGCGCTCAGCTCGGAATCACCGAGAGTGCAGAAACCTTTGGTGCAGGGTTTTCACAGCCTCCAGTTTTCGGATACATTAAATTCTCCTCAAGCAATAGGATGCTATGTTATTCACACTGGAGATAATGTAAACATCTTTGGTGTCAGCTGTCAAAAAATGAAATGTAATCTTGTCAAGATAATGGGATGTAAGTTCCTGGAACTAAGTTGAGAGAAACCCTTTGCCTTGCAAGGAAATAAATTATAAATTATTTAGTTCAATGCGTTTAACCCTCTCAAGACTTCAATGTGGTTTGCACATATTTTATTTCAGACAGAATAAAGTTAACCCTTTCCATAAAACTGCACTGAATAATTGTTGATACCTATCACAAAACTGTCAGGGTGGCGGTAACAATGCAATACTGACATGGTCGACTGTACTGTTAACTGTGTCAGTGCTATGACTGTTTAAAACTCATTTGTTAGAGGAGTTCTATATCTTTCACTGCGCTCAGCTCGGTCTCACAGGGAGTGCAGAAACCTTTGGTGCTAAAGTGCCATTAAGAGGATGTCTCTGATTTGTGCCGTTCCATCCCTCCGGTGTGCACAAGCAGGTACTGTCAGCTGAGAAACTTAATGTTTTTCGCTTTATTTTCTTAACATTTAATTCTATGTGGAATGGGACACCTTTTCAGTGTGCCTTCCAAAGTAAGGGATTCTTAACCCTTTAGCCAAAATAACGGCGAAAACCGGTCAACATTATTCACAGAAACGTCCATTCAGTTTTAATTACCTTTTCATTTTTGCCTGAAAAACATAGCTTATGACTCTCTATTGGATTGAACTCATTTTGTAAAGGATTATTTATTTCTTGGTGTTTAATGTCACATATTTGTGCACAGTGGCTAATCATGACCACCACAGTTTTTTTCAGGTGGAGGAAGACGGAGTACCCGGGAAGAACCACCGGGCAACAACGAGCAACTGTCAGATCCCCCACATACTAACTCCACACAAGCAGGGTTAGCATTGGTTGAAGACGGGTGCACCATTGATGTGCAGTACACTTTAGTACACAGCGCCACCATGCACCCACGTAGGCAATGGGGTGAAGTGTCTTGCCCAAGGACAGAGTGAGGACCTCACGCCTTGCAGCCTGCACCTCTGCCAACTGAGCCACTGCGCCCCAATTTAAAGGATTAAAATGGAGTATTTAAAGGGAATAGTTTAACCCTCTGATGATCTTAATATGGGGGCATTATTCAGAAAGACTGGGAAATGCATTTTATAACACCTTAATGCATTTGTAAAGTTTATGAATGTATTTCATCACTCAAATTAGTGGGCAGAGCCAAAAATATCCATTTCTGAATCGTGTATCAAACCCTTTGAATGCTGGTCACATATATGCCATTTCTGGTTTCTTATAAAAATGCTCTGATTCCTGTATGAATATCTGTAAATACTGCTAACGAAAACCCATTTCTGATTTGTTCAAAAATATTTTATTCCCGAAAATAAGCCTCCTTGAATTCTCTTTCTTTATATTTTATTCCTGTTACTTTAACCCTTTTCACACAAACTTGAATTTACTGGCGGCAATAAATTCTGTTTCTCTAGTTTAAGTTTGCATTAGTTATAAAAAAGAGAGATTTTAACTTTTTAAGCTTTAATGATTTCCCAATCACTTAGAAAAGAATGAGGTTTTTAAAACGAATCAGTGGATGTTGGAAATCTTGAAACAAACATAAACACAAGTGCATGAGCTGGAAATCGGAGTTAAACATTTATATTTATAAAGGAATCCTTCACAGCTTCATATCAAATTTGAACTGATCAACCTGTACTGGAGGATTTAAAAGAAAATTGTACTGTCTGAAAGAGTTATTGTATTTGCCTTGTTTTCAATAAACGCAGAGTTTAAAAGATATATGTGGTATTTATAATGTGTAGATACTAGAAAGACAATAGTTCACGCTTTGCGAAAAAAATTGCAACTAAACCTTTTAGCAACGAATCGCCCGCATCCGCCCGCGTAATATGCAAATTCAGCAGCTGAAAAAATATTATTTTTCAAAAATTGTCAACAAAACCATATCATGTGACCCCTCGTTGGAACGAGCTCGTCGAGGGTTAAAGGGTTAAACCGATTTTCCAAGCAGAAGACCACGAATTTCTCTTCATCTCTCCACACTTCTTTTGGTTTCAGAAAGTGCCTTTGTGCAATCTGATATAATATGGAAAAACATAACATTAATGGAAGAACTATACAATGTATATTAACAATTATAAAGGTACGGAAAAACGGAAAATGTTGTGATGTGAGAAAGAAAAGATGGATATCAAAGGGCACTTTTCTAAATGTGTCTAGAAGTCCATCGCATCATCCAAGCAATAAATGCGGTCGAAATAAACTTTTGAGTAACTGGTGTTTAACCCTGTCTCCATGGTCGATTCGAACTGTCTATGTCTATTTCTGTCTTTCTGACGTCTCTCTCTCTCTCTCTCTCTCTCTCTCTCTCTCTCTCTCTCTCTCTCTCTCTCTCTCTCTTGCCCTTCCATGAGTTTATAGGTCATATGTCTTCCTATCACACATATCCCTCCCCCGCTCTTTCTCTCTCCCCCCCCCCTCTCTCTCTCTCTCTCTCTCTCTCTCTCTCTCTCTCTCTCTCTCTCTCTCTCTCTCTATCTCTCTCTCTCTTCGAGACAGACAGACAAATAGATGGAGAGAGAAAGAGGCCAGAGGATATTGACAGGGACAAAGTCAGAGGCGTAGAGTTAATGAGATAGACAGAGACGTAAAAACAGACAGCGATGGGGTTAATATATGCGATTATTTTGAAGATAAGAGGTAGAACTAAAATATTTCCAGGCTTCTGTTTTTCATATTTCAACAAAATAAAATTTATTATTAATCTTGGCAAAAACAATTTGCTATTACTTTAGAGATGGAGCTGTATACAAGAGGTCCCCGCGTTTCCACAACCTAAAAGCAGAGATGGGCAATATACCGAAAAACCGAACCTATACCGATATCATGGGTGTACCGAAAAACTGAACCGAGCCAATTATTGAAAACCGAAACCGTCTGAATTTTAAAATTTTCCTACAGTCCCTGTTGAGGCTTGATAACAGTTGAAAGTTCATTTTCATGAAAGAAGTAAATGACTTTCTTTACAGTTTTGTTAACCCTAATTAGACTGGGTAACTGTCCTGAATTCCCACTAGACTTCAACCTTTACATGGCCAATTGCTTAGCAGTAATTTCTAGTCAGGTAACGGATGTTTAGCCCTGTCTCCATGGTCGAGAAATCAGTTTCCAGGTGTTTTTTCTATTGTCAGCAGAACCTCCTAAAGATGCATGGTCGGGGCACATGTTCTGAGGTCACAAAAACCCGAAATAGGTCTTTAAACAATCAGGTGCATTTAGGACAACACACAAAATTACTGCAAATATGATTTGCGGCTGTAAAACAATGCCAGTGTTGAGCTCATTGGCTGTGTCCTTTATAGCGTTGAAGTAGAATGATACTTCAAGAGCGTATTTTGTTTTTCCAGATGTGAATTCCCCTTTGGTACTTTCAGCAAATCTCAGTCAAGTCAGATACAGAATACCGAACCGATACCGAGGTATACCCCCTGCAAATACCGAAACTAATACTGAACTTAAAATTCCAATGCCCCCTATCTCTACCCAGAAGTGTGAATTCTATTTCACGAGTGCTTGCGCGAGTTAAAAATAATACTTTCAGGTCGTCACGAATGAGATAATTCCTGATATTCACTAAAACAGCGTAGATTTTCTTTTTATTATATACTACGTGGCATTTTATTGCGCAATATTCAGCCCAATTCGACTGCAAATAGTTTCAAGACAATAACGAAAAGCTGCTGATCGGTCCTTCACGGCGACGTTCAAGGCGACGTCATGCGTCGAAGCGTAATGTTATTTTGGAAGCTATTGAAACAATTCATCATGTGGACATGAAAATATTATTTTTCACTCTCGCAAGCGCTCGAGAAAAATAAAACGTTCAGGTCCACACTCATGAGATAACTTCAGATACTGACTAAAATAGAGTAGATTTTCCTTTTTATCATGCCACGATTAATTTTATTGCACAATATTCAGCAAAGCTCGACCCCCAAATGCGTACGTTTCAAAATAATAACAAAAATCAGCTGGTCGTTCCTTCAAGGTGATGTGATGCGGCGTAGTGTGTCGCAAGCGCTCGTGAAAAATAAAACTTTCAGGTCCAAACTCATGAGATAATTCCAGATACTGACTAAAATAGAGTAGATTTTCTTTTTTATTATGCTACGAGACATGTTATTGCACAATATTCATCCAAATTCGACCCCAAATGCGTACGTTTCAAAATAATAATAAAGATCAGCTGATCGTTCGTTCAAGGCGACGTGATGCGGCGTAGCGTGACGTCATTTAGGAAGCTTCTGAGGGATATTCCTCGATATCCATTGAGTCGATGGATATCGAGAAATATCTTTTAGATAATTTGCGATAATTCGAAGGCTAGCATATAATAAAAAATATTAATGACTAGGTCTGTTCAAGGATGTTGCCGATACACATCCAACTCTATTAACTGGTAGCGTGCTGGAAGCCCATATTTGGGATTTATTCTGAAGTGCAGGTGCCGCAACGTAGGGGCTCCATAATCAGTGAATGTGCTTGCTATTATCTTTGAAGAAAAATTATTTAGTCTGTATGGGCGTGCCTTGTTGCAATTTATGGGAGAGTGCTTCCAGACTCTCTCCTATAAATTGTAAGACGGCAAAGACATGTGAATAAATTGTGATGACTAAAAGAATTCAGCACTCTGCCAGTTAAAACGTAATAACATATAGAGAAATGAACATGTCGACTACTGGTGATACGATACGGTAAGTTTAAACTTTGATTGCAGTCTGCGGACAATAAAAATATACGAGGAAGAGAACAGTGCGCCAATTTGCTCTGCCGCATTTTCTTTAATTTTAACACGATACCGAAGAGAAGATGCGAAGCGGAGAAAATTACTAGTGCCAAAAGGGCATTTCGTCTTGAAAAATATAATAATAGCTTACCTGTGCGGTTACAAAGTGTGTAGTATTTCGAGCCGTAGGTAACAAACATGTCGCCCGGTCTGTTTCCAGGAACGATTCCCCCATGGAGCTGGCAGTTTGCTGAAACCTCGAGAAAGAAAAATGACACGCACGTGGGCCAGTCCATGCAATGACGAGCACACTGAATTAGTGTAACTGCCTTTTGCGTTTTCAGTTTGAATAGATTTGTTAAGGTGTCAGTGAATCCATTCAGCCGCTCCCCATAACACTCTTCGCCTCCTGCAGAACTGTAAAATACAAGAGAGCAAGAAATAAAAATTAAAAACACAGTGGACTCTGACAAGTGCAACTGCATTGTTATGGCAGATCCAACTGAAATATCTTCCTGACTTGAACTAAACGTTTGGGGTCTTTCACACAATCTGCGTAAGTTTTATCGATGCAGCCGGGTGTTCAAATACCCTGAAGTATAGGCTAATAGCTTCCAATCGAACGTGGTGTCGTCATTAAGAAACGATAAGTAGAACTTAGAAAACATGAAAAACAAATTGGTTAGTTTGCAGATCCTCCGTTTTCATCGACTCCAGCGTACTTTATTAATGCCAAGAAATAAAACGCGGATCTTCATACAATACAGTTGCCATGGACTGGTCGTTATCCGTGTGTGGGCAGTGATATCTACGCATGCGTTTACCAGGTAATTAAAATCAGTAGCAGCAAAGTTTAATGAATGAAACACAGATAATAGTAATACTACCGAAAGTATTCAATCTTTTACACCTAGTATCTGTAAAACAAGCTTCACAATAATAATAGCTTTTTGCACTTTTCCTTCTAAGAATGATGACATTTGATACTAATGTAGTAATGATTAACCATTTGAACCCCAGGGGCTGTTTTTTCCGGCCCAGGAACATGACGCGTGATACTGTTGCAGAGACGCTCCAGCTGAGAGAAGCTTCAGTCGGTGAGCTGTATTCACAATGACGCTCGATCGCCTTTTGACTGATTGATGCGCAAGTTTAATACCTGGTCAGTTAGTAATGTGAATGTTCAGCTGCAAGCACCTATTTTGTTGACTGTGCGTCTGGATATTTTGTACTGCTGTGTGCGGTAAACTCGGATTTTTGTCGTATATTTTTGTCACAGATTTTCATATTTAAAAGGTCATTTACTTCATACTATTTTTCTGGTTTGGAATATCTTGAAAATACAACAATGGCGTCTCCGACAAAAACTACACTCAAAGCCTTCCATCAACGAGATGACAAACAGCTTGAGACAACCGTCATACAATCAGATTTGAAGAAAATAGCTCAAAGCCAAGATCGTTTAATAATAATGATGGAGACTATGGTAAAAGGGCAAGAGATAGAACTGGGGAGTGAGCTGGTGAAGCCCAAATTTGGAGAAGATAATTTAGTGTATGACCAGTCTTACAAGTATGAGAACTGACATGGAGCTAAGAATGATACAATCCCAACTCGGAGAAGTAAACGAGAAATTGAACCATCGCATGATGTCACAAAATAATGCATGTTCCGTTAGCTCACCTCCTCAACTGTTTGACAATAAAGCATTGGATGTAGTAACGCCCTAAGTTCCATCTAGTAACAATCGTGAGCCACTCTTAGCACAGACATCAACTTGCACAAGGAGTTCGTCAGTAAAAAGTGGTATACAACCTTTTCAGCAACAACAAGCACCAGTTTCTTCGTCGTGTGAAGCTTTCCCATATTCACCTACATTTTCCTGTCTTATGAGGACATCACACCTTGTCATGAAAGTCAGTAACTACAGCTCACTCCAGCTTTAACAAGAATGCAGTCACCTGTTGCTTCAGTTTTCGGTGAGAGAAGGTCCAAATATGTGCATAAACCTGCAAACTATTTCATCCCCTGTAATGATGGCTCATGTCCCGGCAATAGAAGCTTTGATAAGAATCCGATCTCTGAGGAAGCACTATGTTTTCAATCTCATTTCACAGGAGAAAACAGCTTAGTTCAGGAAAAAACATCACAAAACCATGGATGGCCGAAGAATATTTGTTATTCTGCAGTTAAACCTGATACACCGGTTGCCTTCAGTTGTTCCGGTCCAAAATCATACCCAGGGCATGGAGAGTCACTGAATGACGCACAATTGATCCAAAAGTCTGCAATAGTTTCTTCTCTCGGAATTTAGTAAAAACGTTTTCCAACCCAATCCCGTCTGTGCGTATCTCTGTTGGATATGACGTTGGAAATCCAGTATTATCAACTGGAAATGAAGTAAAACGACCACACAATGAATTCAGATCAATCAGTTATGAAGGATACTCAAATAACAGAGAGAAAATAACTAAGTTGTGTGAACAGAAAAATGCTAGTTCTGCTGTCTCAGCTGGTATAACGTTTCCTTCGTCAAAACCATCAGATATTAGCACAAGCTGTAATGAAACAATGCAGAGGGGGAGTAACGTCTTGCAACAGTTCCCAAACTGAGATTGTAAATGGTATTAATTTGAAGCAGAATTCCATTGCTGGGGTCATTCTGAATAGCATGGACGTTATACCAATACACCACACAATTTGGAATGGAAACAATGATGGGGTACTGTCCTGAAGCTGAGCATAGAGATGAATATCACCCAGTCTACACGGAATAAATACAGATATAGATTTTACTGCCTATACAAGGCGTACGAGACTCAAAGTTAATGTACAGAACCATTTGTTGAAAATATCCCCGGCAAGTAAAAAAAGTAATCAGGTTATTAGCTTCATTACTGACATTGGGTTTTTCACCTTTCTAATGGTTGGAATTGCCATGGTATTTTTTCAGATGTTATTTTGAACTGAACAATGAGGTTATTTGCTTCATTGTGAAATTGTTTCTATCTTTTTGGGTCCACACATTCCTTACAGTCTGTTTTGTTAGAACATCCTAGTTTTCAGTTGTTTGTATGCATGTGTTCTTCAGCACTTTAGATTAATATTCCATTTGTTAGATATTGCACAGTTTTGCACTTCATTTGAAGTACGGCTTTACGTTCATCGTACTTTCATTTTCCAAATATTGTATGAAGTTGATTGTCAACGTTTATCATCAAACCACTCAACTACAATAATACTGGTATCTTTGTATTCTGCTTGCCGCTTTGCCATGCGACTAACGTTTGGTGATAAACAGATAAATCTGAGATCTGTGTAATACATCTGAGATACCCGTAAGACTTAACAGTCTTTCTATTATTTGTTGAAAAACTAAATGTATCGAAAACTATTTTGTGGATTATAATACAGGTTAGAAATTATAGCTCAGTTTATTAAAATATCGCAATAATTAGTCTAATAACTGGTTGCTGCAGCAATGTAACTTTCCGTCTATTAAAACATAGATCTCAGTTTATTATTTTCACAAGTTCTCTCTGATATTGATTCAATGTTTACGACAAATTGGTAATTGGTAATTTTCATTTCTGCAAAATTTGTTCAGTTATACAGGACATTTCACTTCTCAAATTCGGTCTCACCTCAAGTACTTCCACAAAACTGCTTCTCGAGTTAACTCTCACGAAATCACAACACAGTAAAAAAAATTGTATTCATAGTATTTCTATCCAGTCTTTCTCTGCTGCTGCTGTGTTTCTAAATTATGAGCTAATATTGGAAGAAACCTGAAATTGAAACATCTCAGAACATGGAGTCTTAAAAATTGTTGTTGTTCTTTTTTGTGGCATGAATGTTCAAAAACAAAACACCCGTTACTCTGTTTACAATTTAGAAATGTTTGTATGATTTGTTGAGGTATGACAAAAATGAATCTAATCATTTTATGAGTGAAACTCCATTTTGGCCATTCTCTTCACAACTACCTCCATCTGACAGGCCTGGCAATCTAGAAAATCAAGGAGTGCAAAACAGTGGCTCTCCTCAGATTGCTTGGGAGTGTAATTGCACCTGACTTTTTCAATGCAAAAACTTGTATGCTATTTTGGTTATATTCACTTCAAGGTATTAATAGTGTGACTGAAAAATTGTACTACATTCAGCTACATAGTGGAACAATTGGCACACACATCTCATTATTCAAAATGTTGCATTCAGTTCTTATGTGACTGTCTTCTACACTCAAAATGTATCGAAATGCGACACAGAATGGGTTGGGAATTATTGCGAATCAACGCAACGCTGCCAAATCGTCCCCTGAGTTCCAATGTGTTCTCTATGCCAATAGACACAGAGAACACATTGGAACTCAGGGGACGAAATGATAAAAGATTTTAAAGGCAGTCCCAAACAGGTTCCAGAAAATCAAGAGGTGCAAAAAACGCTCCTCAATTTTTTCTAGGCGTGCAGCACCCCTGCACATCTAAAGAATGTCAAGCCTGATCTGTTGTTGCATTAAAGTCAGTCGCTGATAGCGAATATTTTTAAAGATGTTGCCTGGTCAAACATGTGAACATTACATGAATCTTTTTGTTACATTGCTTAAAACTTTTGAGATGATTGCCACTTCAGTTTTCCTTATATAATTTCTGTATTATTTGTGTATATAATGGTTAAATACAGAAGCAGCTAACCATTACCCTTTTGGTTAGTGAACATTTATTGTGTATGTTGGGGTTCACATGATCGTGGCTTTGTGTATTTGAAGAGGTTATTTGATTCATCGAATGGTGTAGTTTGTAAATAGATTTACTTACAAATTATGCCTAATACCCATTTATCTTGACAATTATGAGGTCATTTGCTTCATCACTAGTTCCTTACTTTTCTAGCTGCTTCTTAAATGTATATAATCCTTTCCAAACTAAGATTCAGTTCTCAAATAATGTAGGGGGAATGTTGTAGAATCGCTCCAGCTGAGAGACGCTTCAGTTGCTGAGCTGTGTTCCCTTTGACGATCGATCGCCTTTTGACTGACTGGTGTGCAAATTTAATACCTGGTCAGTTAGTAGTGTGAATGTTCAGTTGTAAGCATCCATTTTGTTGACTGTGTGTCTGGATATTTTGTACTGCTGTGTGCAGTAAATTCGGATTTTTGTCGTGTATTTTTGTGACAGATTTTCATATTTAAAAGGTCATTTACTTCATACCATTTTTTCTCATTTGGAATATCTTGAAAATACAGCAATAATTTCATTAAGTAGGATGGCTGCTGAGTCTATGTGTAGGGTAGACCAATTAATACTTTCAGCGTGCAGCCTTAGGGTTTACCCCCAAGTAATGAATAGGGATTCTTCCAGTTGCATTGAACTGACATGGACGATACCATCAGGGTTCAAGGGTTAACTATACACAGGTCTTCTGTTTGTGTTATAAAGTTATTGTTTATGGTTAAACTTGGACCACCATTGTGTTGTAAGAAAAAACAGATAATTTTTCTATTGCTGCCATTGGATGACGCTTCTGATTAATATTTCTCAATATGTACCGATTATTTATAATTTAGAGCTAAAATGCTTGTAATCTACATCTGTGGCACAGCGAGGGTTAATGGCCATATCTCTATTGATAGTTTGTTATAAGTGTTATACTTTAGAGTTTAGGTCAAGGATTTCAGTTGTGTGTGCCAAGAAACATCAAAATTAAAATAGTTGAGGTTACTTAGAAGGTGGCTCCTTAATCCGTATTTTGTCATGTGCGTTCCTGCTACTTGGGCAACTCGAATAAAAAACTCTTTCCTCCAATTATTAATTCTCTATTTCACGTTATAGTCTTTTATGATTTTCACACAAACCTATTTCAAAATTGGTATTTTATGATTTTCACAAAATCTTATACCATAATATACAGTACAGCATTCATTTAACATAAGAGTTCTGTAGCGGTGTTTATAGTATATATTGAAGTGACGGTAGCTTTCCCGAGGCAGTCATAACTAACTTCCAAAAATGCCAGAGATCGTCAGCAGAGTTGTACAACTTAGTGGAACGCTATGTCAATTGTACCATAACCTTACATCTAATGTCTCCAAGATTGACGCCATTCAAAGGCCTTCGCGAAGCTCATCTGTTCCTATCTACTCCGATCATAATTTCATATAATATTCTAACTAAACGACTGGTTAATTTACAGTTGTGGGAATCTATTCTAATGTACTATAATCTGATGACCCCTTAATGCCTTAACTGCTCATACCTTAGGTATTGTAGGCTAAATTTCGTAACACGTGTAATCTATTTGTTAACCCTTTACCAACGCAGACGATTTCAAAATTTATTATTTTAAATATAATTTTTTAAATGTTTTCAAAAGAATTCAACAAAACCATATCATGTGACCCCTCTTTAGAACGAGCGTCGAGGGATCACATGATATCGTTTTGTTGAAATTTTTCGAAAAATAATATTTATTCAGCTGCTGAATTTGCATATTACGCGGGCGGATGCGGGCGATTCGTTGGGTAAAGGGTAAAGTGTATACCTTTTTACAGTACGTGGAGAGTGGATTGCAACTAAATCGCCCGCAGAGTGGAGTTCTCACCCAAGCTATAACTTTCAAATTTTGTACATATCGACAAAAAACACAAGCAATGTTTCAGCCAATGGACCTCCGGGTTAAACCCGGAGGTCCATTGGCTGAAACTTTGCTTGTGCTGGTTATGCTTTGCAACAAATTTGCAATTATTGGTTGGGTGGAATCTCCACTCTGCGGGTGTTTTAGTGGTAATACACTCTCCACGTACTGTACTAAAATATCTGTTCGTTTTTTTATAGTTTTTCAAATGATTATCAAGTGTAACCTCTTATTGTCTTGTATATGTGATAAAAGTAATCATAATTATTGGTTAGAATAATCCTTGGAGACAGCCTTGGCCAAAGCATAGGATGCGCAAATTGTGCAGTGATCAATTTTTCTTATTTCATTCCCTGTCTTCAACACATCGAACAAATGCCCACTACAGTGAAAATGTACAGCCTGTGAATGAACTCTGACCCCGCTAAATATTTGCTTGATCTGATGCTAAATACAATGCATACACCAAGTAATCTTTGAAAAGATTATTACTCCTGTTTGTATGGTATATTGTGTTAATACGACGCATAATTATACATCTATCGGGTTCGAAAACAAGTTTTACAAATATAAGGCCTGGACTGTGTTTATCTTTGGGGGTGGCGACCGCATTCCAGGTACATTGTGAAAAGTCTTATTAGAGTCTGTTAGAAGGTCCTGGTTTCCGAAACATCCTTCTCGCATCAGAACATTTTTGAAATGTTGTACCTTTTATATAAATATTAATCTCTGTGTTTCCAGTAAATGTCATTTATCATGTTATACTTTCCATGAGAATTCTACTGCCACTAAGTGATTGTGAAATTCCTAAACGTAGATATTAGCAGAAATTTTAGTTAAGTTTAAACAATATTTTATTTCCAAAACTATGAAACATTATGATGACAAGCTATACGGTGAGCACAAATAATTACGCATGATACAATAATAAAGAATTGGAAAGTGGATCCAGCAACAAGGCGAAGCTTATCTAAGCTGTCTTCTTACACGGAACTTACAAACGTATAATGTCAACATGGCAAGGCGGCAATATACTTGCCAAGATGCAGTGAGGCTTAGTTCTTTAGTGAGTCGGGGATGCCGTATCGAAGATGACTGCAGAAATTTACAATCCGGGTGCCAGATCTGTATATTCCTATTGTTTTTATTTAGTTTTTTAAAATGCATTGAATACGTTTGTTGATATTCTTTAAAACAAAGAACTTTTACGAAAAACATTTGTTTTGTTTATGTTTTTTGTGTGTTTTGTTCTCTCTCTCTCTCTCTCTCTCTCTCTCTCTCTCTCTCTCTCTCTCTCTCGCTCTTGATTTCTTTTGTTTGTTTTGTTTTGGTGAGGGAGGAGCTAAAGAAAATTACAGATGTGATTCACGGTCCCACGCGCACTGCATAATATGATCCTCGTTGACCTTCGTTTATCAGTTTGCCTCGACTGTTTCGGGTACAACACAATAATCTGGGAGTATAAAATAACAAACAAAAGATGAAAATTGATCGGAGAAATTATTGTGAGACAACTGTAGCAAAAGTCTCATATTTGTGACTGATGTGAATGAATAGCGCTTGAAATAGAAATGGAATAAATAACGTTCTGTGATAGTACAAAATTGAAAAATTGTCGTGTCTGGGCTACGAGCTCTGTAATCTCTATACAACTGGTTTGATGGAACATCTCCACTCAGTTTGCTAAAATGGCGCCAAGTCAATCAACGCGATCATTTCTCCCAACGATGACGTATGATGACGTAAAAGCTGTTAGCCACGGCGTGGCAACATTCACTTCACCAAGCGTCACGAAACCTAGTTCCACGGTATCAACTTTCCAAACTTCCGACTTAATTTTTTTTTTGTCAATAATAACTTAATAATAACTAAAGTATATTGTAAACGTCCAATTTGTATTGCCAAGAAAAATGCGCACATCATCAATATAAGACAGCAAAGTATATTATTTAACCCTTTGAACCCTGGTGGAATCTTCCATGTCAGTTCAATGGAAGCAATTGGAAGAATCCATATTTATTATGTAGAGGTAAACCAATTAATGTTTGCAACGTGCAAACATTAATTGGTTTGAAAATATTGATTGGCTTACCCTACATTTAACTTAGCTGACATCCTACTAAATGCAAATATGACGTGTTTCTAGGCCAGAAAAGCGGTCTCTCGGGTGCGAAGGGTTAAAAAGCAATCAGCGATTGCAAAGAGAAATTGACGACCTTTCAGAATTTTTTTGTTCTGGCGCCTTGTTTATTTAGAGTAAGTCCCCTCCCCCACGCCAACCTCTCTATCAATATGTCGACGATGGAGACACTTTTTATATGTGACCAATGGGCGTTCCAGTAATCTATTTATATAGAGATCAATGGTTGTGAACAACTTTACCTGGGTTAAGTCATGCACCGTCAAGTATTTTCCCACTTCAACTCACCCTAAATGATGTCTCGAAACAGAGTTAAATGTAGCGACCGGAAGATACAAAGGTAACAAATCGATCAATACCATGGATACACACATTTACTTCCCTTGTTTGTTATGACAGAAAGTCTCTGTGGCCTCTTCTTTGAGAGAGTGTTCTGTGGTTTTTAAGTGTTTGTAGCTCTGATCTTTTCCGACACCATTGACGTTGGAACAATAGTAACCGACTGTTTGCGGCTTATTAAGAAAATGTCATTTCTCTGCGAATTGATTTGCACTAAAGGATACCGCCAACTGATGTACCGAAAAGCCAAATAGGGACAAAACCTTGCTTTATTGTAAAGAGCGAAGAATGTGCATAATAATAATAATAATAATTCTTCGGCCTCCCGTTATTTGTCGCTGTCCTCTGACGTGGAGGGCTACATCAACTCAGCCCCGTTGGGCTATTCCTTCTCTACTCTGCCCCCTTATCTCCCAGCATTCAGTCAAAAGGTGTTTCACAATTCCTCCCATCGACGCTTTCTCGATCTTCCTAACTATAAAATGGAACCTTTCCCTCATGTCGTTCCCCACCCACTTATCCTACAGGTTTCCATCACATTTGTTACATTAAATATTCTACTAGGCAAACTTTTGGGACATTCTAAAACAAAATGCTCCAGGGTCTGCGTTACTCCAAAATTACAAATTCGGCTCCGGAACACTCTTTCCTCGCCTATCCCGATTCTCCCCCTCAACTCCAGTGACTTCGCCGCTCGCACTTTGAACAACTAAGACCCCCATAAGATCCACCTCCACACACCTCAAAAACTGGGGCATCTTTCGTGTACATCCCGACTACAGAACTTTTAAGTCCTAATTCCATCTCACCAGTTTCTGTTGCAATCCCCGAGCACCCTTCCCCTGATAAGTCTACTCCTCTGCTTAAGTCGCCCTTCTAAATCTTCTGTCTCTTTTGAGTAACTCTCCATTAGCTCACACGCTTTCTTTAACCACCCTAATTTAAAGTTAGGATTCGATACAGGGTTAAACTTCGTCTTACACCATCTGCTATTTGAGAGGTTTACCAGAGAATTCAGCTGACATACGCTTCCCATATCTATTCTGTCTTTAACCAGCATCCACCCGTGTTCCCCTCTGACGGCTTTCACCGCAGCTGTGTTACTTGATCCGGTTATCCGCCGACCCGTTTCATTTTGTAGAATTTCCAAGTTACTCACATCTGTTTGTTTTAGAAGCATCACATACGTTCCAAAGTTTCATTTGTTAAGCACCTTCTCTCAAATGTTTTTCTATTTCCAACGAACATCTTGTTAAAGTTATTTCTTCCAAGTAGTTTTATCCTTTTCCACTTTGTCTTAAATTTATTTGTGTGGTTTCTGTATATGCCTCTACCTGTACTACATAAATTCTCTCCCAGGTATTCATATTGTCCCTTGTTCCCCACTGTTATATCCTTGCTTTCTCTTCAACAATAGATATTACCTTGCTTTTGTTTTCGTTCAGTTCAAGTCGCCATTTCTCCCTGTACCGTTCTACCATGGTTACCATTTTTTGTTGTCCGTCTTCACTCTTGGCTAATAAAACCATGTCATCGGCAAAGATAGCCCTGGGATTTTGTCTCTCCAAATTTGACCCCCTCTACGCTTGCAATCAACTCTTCTCCCAAATCCTTTATGTACAATGGAAACGGAATCGGTAACAAGATGCGCCCCGGATATATGTCTACCTCATTGGTACCCTTTTTGCTGTGATGCTTCCCAGCTTCGGTACTCTATACACATCTTTACTCTCATGATTCCAACAAAACATTCTCCGAATCCAAGGCCATCAAGCATCTGCCACATTCCCTCCCTCCGAGTGTGTCCCTCCACACTCTGCTGTATGCATTTTTCATATCAAGGATTGTCACAAACATATTTCTTTTATTGACTTTTGTTTGTTCTATCAGTCGGGAGAGAGTAAACAAGTGGTCGGTGACTCGCCACCCGTCTCAGAACCCATTCTGGATTTCCCCCCCGGGAATCCTATTCCTTCAACAGTTTCCACAAGCTTTCCAAAGAGAGTCTTGCTAAATACCTTCCCAATATTGCTGCTAACAGATATGCCTCTGTAATTATCTAAAACTTCTCTCTCTCATTTTTGTGTATGAAGGTTACCCTGCTTTCCTCCCACCTGTTGCATTGTGATTGCCATGTTAAATAGTGATAAAAGATGCTTATATAGTGGATTCCCTCCTCTTTTCAAAAACTCGTTGGGAATTTCGTCAGTTTCTGCCGCTTTGCCATTCTTCAAATTGGTGACTGCAAATGTGCTTCCCCCACCTCAATTCCCCTGCCAACTAAGTCAGATAGATTTTCTGCGGTCTCAATACAATCCGGAGAACACCCCCCCCCCCCCCCCCCCCCATACACGCACACAAACACACACCATCTTTTGTCATTTAGCCTCTCCCGATGCTTGACCATATCTACTGCTATACTCTCCCGATCGTTAGTGTTTTTACCGTCCACCCTAATGCTCTCTATACGGCAATGCCTCTGTTAGCATTATTTATCCATTTCCAGAATATATTGGAACTTGAACACCATATTTTTCTTTAATGAGGCTGCTGTTCCGCATTTTCATGTTTTTGTCCTTGATTATATTGATCTTTGTTCTTGCTTCTTCATATTCCTCTTTGGCACTTTTTGTGGCTGTGGCATTTACCCCCTTACGGTTTCTACACCTTCTAAATTCAACACATTTCTTCTTTCTCGTTTTTAGTTTAAACAATATTTGTTGGAACATATTACATTTGTTGTATACAAAATGGAATACTTGTACAAAACTCAGTATTATACAATATTACACAGCATAAGAATAGAGAAGATACGTTTTAAAAAAGGGATTCGACAGAAAGCTTAGAGCTTATTTGGGTCGTTTCCCTAACTCTTGAATATGCTGACACAAGAAGATGGTTAGGATAAAAAGCTAGGCTCATGCATCGACACCTTGAAGGCATATGAAATTTAGTAAGCAGCCCGCCTAACTAGATCGTTTACCCACAGTCCCTCACTGAAGCGAGGCACCGCATCCACCACGCAAGCAGTAACCAGACACGAGGGTATGTTAACTCACGGTCAGACGGGAGGATGTCATTTCCCCGACAGATTTGAGGCAATACGTTTTAACACGCACACAAGTAATCACTTATGCAGAAGCACTCAATCCACGTTGAATAGGAGGAGGGGCGTGGGAGGGGCTAAGGTTGGCTCTATCCAAATATGAAAGCAGTTAAAGGTGAGTCTAACCCACATACCTGACGATGCATGAGATTGTTTAAACTTGCCGCGTAGACGAAGAGAGAAGAAATAAAGGGAATGATAAAAAAGGTATGGAAAAGAAATAAAGTCAGCTTGAACACAAAATGCAATATCCTAGAAATCAATACAGAAAACAATGGCAGTTCGCTGCTTGTTTGGGTATACACCTGCTGAGAAGGATGACATGTGGGGCCTTAGCTGAACGGGGCATGGGCAGAAACATGATATGGCAATGCAGGAATCTATTGCAAACTGGGAAAATATGATTCTTATATTTTGGTAAATGACAGGAGTGTTGCAATCACCGAAATCTCCTACTCAATAGAATGAAATGCTGTACGACCTCGAAAATAAGATGATTTTCTTCGTTCATTGAAATATTCAGAACCAAAAAGAAGTATGGATACGTCTGTTCTGAATGGAAGTATATCGATCGTAACACGACGAGCGTCTGTATAAATTGGGCAATGTAGCAGGAAAATGTTCAGGTGTCTCTTGTCCATTACAACGACATAATGGGGTCAATGCAAGATGATTATTACATAAGTGTGTATTCAAGTTACAACAATGTAAAACCAATCCTGCAATGATAAATTTGTGCTGCACGAGATTCGCTAACTCAGCTGTAAGCACCTATGTTGTTGACTGTGTGTCGAGATATTTTGTACTGCTGTGTGCGGTAAACTCGGATTGTTGTCGTGTATTTTTGTGACAGCTGTCATACCATTTTTCTGATTTGGAATATCTTGAAAATACAACAATAACTTCATTAAGTAGGATGGTTGCTAAGTGAATGTGTAGGGTAGACCTAAGGCTATACGCTGAAAAAAATAATTGGTTTACCCCCAAATAATGAATAGGGACTCTTCCAGTTGCTGTTATTGGACTGATATGGACGATACCAATCAGGGTTCAAGAGTTAACTATGCACAGGTATTCTGATTGTGTTGTAAAGTTGTTGTTTATGGTTAAACTTGGACCAGCCATTGTATTGTAAGAAAAACACGATAATTTATCTATGATTGCCATTGGGTGGCACTTCTGATCAATATGTCGCAATATGTACTGTTTATTTACATTTTAGAGCCAAAATGCTTGTAATCTACAGTACGTGGAGAGTGGATTGTAACTAAATCACCCGCGGAGTGGGGTTATCACCCAAAGTATCATTTTCAAATTCTCCACATATGGACAAAAAATACAAGCTATATTTCAGCCAATGGACCTCCAGGTTTAACCCGGAGGTCCATTGGCTGGAACTTTGCTTGTGCTTATTATGCTTTGCAACCAATTTGCAATTATTGCTTTGGTGGAATCTCCACCCTGTGAGTGATTTACTGATAATACACTCTCCACGTACTGTGCGTCTGTGGTACAGTGAAGGTTAGTAGGTGATAGTGGGGTATTCCTGACCACCTCATATTTTTGGGCTGGAAATTTTAGGTGGGCTGGAAAAGTTGAGTTATTTTTGGAAAAGCCCCAATTTTTCTGGTAAAAAAGTTGATTTTCTTGGAGAATATTGGGTTTTTCCCCAAAATAATTAAATTTTCGCGCCGGAAAATGTTTAAATTCGAACATTTCTGGCCCACCGTTCGACGGAATATCTCAAAAACGTCTAAAAAATTCACCGGTTTGAAAAATTAACTTTTTTAAAATTTGACACAAACCTCGCTGAAAAATTCACTTTTTCATAATGTAACATCGACTTCGCAATTGGGGTGAATTTTTCGAATTTCTCGGAAGGGGTTTTGCACGATTGTGACCTGGGCCAGATTAGCACTGAGATACCCATTGGCAAAAATTCCGAAAAGACATGAGTGGGGTATCTTTTTTTGCGGTCGCGAACTGGAAAAATACGCGATCGAATGCCATTTCCCACGGGAAAAAGATTATGGTTCGACCGTGTGAATTCGTAATTGGGCTGGTAAAGTCGGTCGATGGAGATCGCGTGTTCGAGTCTAAAAATTACCTCGATGACGCGATCTGGGATGGATGGATGGATGGATTGCGATTGAAAATGTATATATTATAAGTTAAAAAGATGAATAATGATCGATTGGAGGCAAAATTATTTCCGCATATTTTTTTGTAAAATTTTAAAAATATCAAAATCCACTTAGCATTTAAAAGTTTTTACATGTTTCTCGACAGACATAGTTTAAAAGGTATGCGAATCTGATACGTATCGAGAAAATTTCATTTGTAAAAAGTTTAGTTTGTAAAAAAAATAATATTTGGTTTTGTGAATTTACACGTCTTCGAGATGTAACAGGGAAAAAGGTTTGGGAATTGATGGGAGGGATCGCAAAAAATTAAAAGATTTGTTAAGTTGTTCAGAAAGACACTCTCGGGTGAATCAGAAAAATTGAATGCAACATGTCAATTTCTGAGGGGTGGGGTCACGACTAGAACCGAAAAACATCATATTTTTATGAAGCTTAGGCATGTGGTGTATCATTTTGAAAGATTATTCAAGGAGATAACGAATATAATATTTTCACCCCTAACTGTGGGGGTGGGGTAACGACCAGAGCCGAAAAATATCTTCCTTTTTATAAAGCCAGACATGTGAAGTATCATTTTGAAGGGCTTATCTAGGAGATTACTAAAATGATATTTTTGTTCATTTCACTTGAGGGTGGGGGTATGACCACCTGCAAATCAAAAGTTTCAAGAAGGTAGTCATGTGACCTAGCAAATTAAAGGTATCAACGAGTAGATTACAAAACTTATATTTTCAATCCTCGCCGTGGGGTGGGGTCACGACCAGAGCTGTAAAACATCATATTTGTATGAAGCTTAGGCATGTGGTGTATCATTTTGAAAGATTATTCAAGGAGATAACGAATATAATATTTTCACCCCTAACTGTGGGGGTGGGGTAACGACCAGAGCCGAAAAACATCTTCCTTTTTATAAATCCAGGCATGTGAAGTAATATTTTGAAGGGCTCATCTAGGAGATTACGAAAATGATATTTTTTTCCATTTCACTAGAGGGTGGAGGTATGACCATCGGAAAATCAAAAGTTTCAAGAAGGTAGTCATGTGACCTAGCAAATTAAAGGTATCGACGAGTAGATTACGACAATTATATTTTCAATCCTCGCCGTAGTGTGGGGTCACGACCAGAGCCGAAAAACATCTTCCTTTCCATAAAACCAGACATGTGATGTATCATTTTGAAGTTCTCATCGAGATTTTGAAAATGTCATTTTTGCCTTTTCCGTGGGTGCGTGGGTATGACCATCTTAAAAATCGAAAGTTTCAGGAAGATAGTCATGTGACCTATCAAATTAAAGGTATTGATGAGTAGAATACGAAAATGACATTTTTGTCCTTCCTGTGAGGGTGGGGTGTTGACCAGAACCGAAAACATCTTACTTTTTATGAAGGTATGCATTTGATGTATCATTTTGAAGGACTCGTCGAGGAGATTACGAAAATCATATCTTTTTCCTTCCTCTGGCGGTGGGGTTGAGGCCATCTGGAAATCGAAAGTATCAAGAAGGTAGTTATGTGACATATCAAATTATTAATTTTTCAAGAAAATCAACTTTTTTTTACCAGAAAAATTGGTGTTTTCCAAAAATAACTCAACTTATCCAGCCCACCTAAAATTTCCAGATAGTTTGTTATGGGTATCATTCTCCAGAGTTTAGACCTAGGATTTCAGTTGTGTGCGCAACCATGGGTTAATAATATAAAACTTTTACAGATGTATTTTCAAGAAATGTATTTTCTACTTAAGACTATAAATGGACTGAAATGAACCATTAGCATTTTCAAAGTTCTGGCAATTTGCCAGTTGGAAAATTACCATATCTTTTAAAATGCTAATGATTCATTTCACTCAGTTATATTAATAGGCAGCAATGCAATTCTACAAAATACAGTTGTAAAGGTTTTATAGTATTGGCTTCTCAGATTGTACACGACGTCATAGACAACTCCGATTGATTGACTGTTGAAATAATTTATTTAGTGCTTGATTGAATATAATTATAAAGAGAATACAACAGATGGAGTGTAAACAAAACATAATTATGAATGCTTCTTCGGAGCGTTTAATCCAAAGTCACTTTAGTTTTTACTTATCATTTTAAAAACTGTCTCGGAAATTTGCACACGTCAGTGACTTCATATAAGACTCCTTTAAGTCAATGGCATCGTGTGCGATCTGAGAAGCCAGTGCTAGAACACTTTTACAGCAGGGACGTCGCGAGGATGCGAAGATGGCCGATTGGTGGGGTGGGGATGCAAATCTAATTTGTCCCGATTGTGATGGCGCAAGCAGTGTGCAAAATTTGACGAGAACGCTCGTTTCGTTCGCGTAGTGGTTTCACAAATATAAATCTATGCGAACGAATGATCGGTTAGTCAAACGTTGCATCTTGAATGGTAAAGTCTGAGTAACTTAACTGGTAGAGTGCTAAATTTTTTATCAACCTCAAGATTTGCTCACACATTTTTGTCTTTTTACAATTTACAGGCACTCTCCCATAAATTGTAACAATGCAAATCGATGGAGTAAAATTACTTTCCAGATAATTTGAAGGACATCCACAGAATATGAAGCCTTTAACTTTAGGTGCCTGCAGTTCAGAATAAAGCCCAAATAAGGGCTTCTAGTACTCTACCAGTGAACCAGCCTTTTGTATCTTGAAAGTTTGTTAGGCTTTTGCCATGCGAGCCAAAAAATAGTACTCAAAGTTTGCAAAGCACCAAGTACATCCAACTACCTGTTTTACGTTTCAGTTGAAATATTGTTTTGAAAAGTGTATATATTTTTTATTTAATTATACCTTTAATGGTTTAAGTACAGAAATTAAGATTTTATTTGTGTTTGACATTATTTTTTACCTTTTGAACACGATACCCATGGAAAAAGGATATTTTTGGTAAAAGAGGAAATTTTCCAATATGCCAAAAAGTGGACGGAGCCAACTGGGAGGGACTTCAATATCGTGTATCAGACTCACTACTGTTAATTACGGCTTGACAACGCCTTCTCATGCTCCCAATCAGGTTCCTGGTGGTCCTTTGTGGAATGTTGTTCCATTCTTGGACCAGCAGGGCACCAAGATCCTGGACACTTCTTGGCTGGATTGGACGGGCTGAAACTGCAAGCTGAAACTCATTCCAGACATGTTCGATTGGATTGAGGTCAGGGGATCTTGCTGGCTAGTTCATACGCTCAATCCCCTCCCTCTGTCAGTACTCCCCGACATCGTGGGCAGCATGAGGACGGGCATTATCGTCCATCAGAATGAATCTATCACCCACTGCACCTGCATACAATCTTATGTGGACATCCAGGATTTCATCAATAAACCGTTGTGCAGTCAATGTACCACGTTCAAGGACTCAAATCACAGTACGTCCATCCCAGCTGATGCCGCCCCAGCCCATGATTGACCCTCCACCATAGCGGTCATGCTCAGTAATGTTGGCTGCATGGAATCGCTCTCCTGGTCTTCTCCACACCCTAGAACGCCTATCTGTGTTCTCTAGGCAGTGCCTTGACTCATCTGTAAAAAAGACAGGTCGCCAATCTTCTCAGGTCCATCCAATGTGGTCCATGGCCCATTCATATCGTGCCTGGTGGTGATTCTGGGACAGCGGAATGCGAATACATAGTCTTCTCGATAGGAGACCACCTTCATGTAACCTTGCCCTGGATGCATTCTGAAGGTCACTGCGAAGGTGGGTTGCTGTGGCAAAGCGGTTCCTACGGGCATGAATGATCAGAAACCGATCTTCAGCTGCAGATGTTGCCCTGTCTCTGCCATCACCATGTCGTCTTACTGGTGCGCCATACTACTGAAATCTTGCCCAGGCTCTGGTGATCACCGTGTGGTGCACACCAAGGGCTTCACCAGCCTGACGATGGGTAGCCCTTTGCTTCACCATCTCTACAGCCCGCCACATTTCTGTTTTATGCAAATGTCTGCTTATATTTGCATTTGCCATATTCAATCATTAAATCACAAGGGTTTGTGTTGAAATGAAGACTGAATACCCTACACATGTCATGTACATGAAGACAGTACACGAAAACATCATGAAAATCAAGGGGTACATGCTTTCTATGACTGTCACGAAACGTCTGCCTGTCAAGAGAGCTAATGTAAACACTGGGGGCCATCTCAATACATTCCACAGTCATATCTACCAGAAATATCGCAAATATGTCACAAGCAAATTTCATAATGATGTGTCAAATATTTGGTGCTTAGCAAACTTTGAGTAGTATATATTTCAATTCCATGCAATATATGAATATTTGTTAATGTTAAAAAATGTTAAAAAAAGCAGTTTCACAAGAATTTTTACATAGCCGAGCATTCGGTTAGCCGCCTGTAAACTTCGTGAACGGTCAGTCGGTTAGAGTTTTTTTTTTTAAGTTTGCACACGTCTCAGGCCGAAGGTATGCCTTGGTGATGTAATTGGAATATTAGTCAGTCGGAGAAACAATTAAAAAATTCAAGATTTTTTGGAAATTTATTAGTGAATAAATAAAATATACATCTAGGCTAGTTGTTGTGATGCTATTTTGTATTCGATTAACATGTACTGTACCGGTACTACAAATTGGACCCCCCCCCCCCAGGCTGAATCGGGTACCACATTTGTTTCTCTAAAACATAGGTTATGACCCCTCATTGGAACGAGCTCGTCGAGCTCGTTCCAATGAGGGGTCGGAATCTATGTTTTTGATACAAAAAATGAAAATAACAGCTATTCAAGAATTTCTTTTTTGCAAGTGTCGTCTGCTTTTCATATTAGGTAAAGGGTTAAAAAACATTCGATTGACGTGTACTCTAACGGTACATTCAAATTGGAGCCCCCATCCCCCCTCCTCCCCTCACAGGCTGAATCGGGTACCACAGACCTCCATTTCGTCAACCGTCTATGTGTGTGACACAAAACCAAGTATCAAATCTATGTATAACCTTTTTAAAAAAACACATTATTACTGACAAGAGATAATTGATATCTTAACACTGTTGTCTTAACGAAACATTAAACAAATTGGTTGCGCTTAGTACTGCACCAAGAGTTCCCTGCCAGCAGGTGTTGTCAGTGGAACACATTCTTTTACATTGTACTGATTTTAATCATGTTAGATGGAAGTATGTCACAGTTGGATCTTTGAGAGATTTATTTTATCTCAAGAGCCCGCAAAATGTCATCTCATTTTTGAAAGCAATCAACCTTTTTATTAAATTTTAAATTGTTTTTAACCATTTACCCAACGCAGACGATTTCAAAATTTATTACTTTAAATATCATTTCTTAAATTTTTTCAAAAAATGTCAACAAAACCATATCGTGTGACCCATCTTTGGAACGATCTCGACGCGCTCGTTCCAAAGAAGGGTCACATGATATAGTTTTGTTGAAATTTAACGAAAAAACATTTTTTCAGCTGCTGAATTTGCATATTACGCGGGCGGATGCGGGCGATTCGTTGGGCAAAGGGTTAATCTTTTAACTTCTCATTTATCTATATCTATTTCACAGGTTGATTCACACAACATTTTTTTTTTTATAACTGGTTGCACTTTACATTACGTTTCACACTCCTTAGTTTTACTCTTCACATTTCATATTTCAGCAACTCTTTTTTGATAGGTTCATAGTGGATACTGGTCTTTTTTAAAAATACATCTTTTCATCGCCACGATATAGCCTTAGCTGCTGATGTGGCATTAAGCACCAATAAATAAACAAATAAATAAATAAATAATGCACCAAGAGGGGGCAATTCTATAGAGAGTAATAAATAGCTTGACTGGACTGGTTACGTGAAATAATTCATGAGAGGTGAGGGTCATTGTTCAAGCACGAGTGCCCGAATGTGCACGAGTGTTTTACAATATAGTCCCTCGCCTCGTATGAATTATTTCACGTAACCAGTTCAGTCAAGATATTACTCTCTATCTCATTATTTTAACAAAATCCGAAGTTTCCGCCGTAAAAGCCGTGATAATCAAATAGACGAACTACCTCTTCTCTCACTTCGACGAATCTCTGGATTTTAGTGTGCCATGAATTGTTTGTAAAACTTTTTTTTCTCTTCATCCACCTAAGGCCACACAATGTAGATCTTCTCTTTCACGGGCCATTATTTGTAAAATTCCATACGGGCGAGCGTTTTTTTTTATTTCTGTCATTATTTCTTTGCCATCAAAAGGTCATAATCTTGATTTATGTTTTAGGCCTCATAATCTACGGAATAGCATGGGTGGTGGTGTATTTCGTCCCATGAGTGCAAGAAGGCTTTGCAATGCTAAGGCATCGCAAAGCCTTCTTGCACTCGAGTGACGATTTTATCATTTATTTTAATTTGGGTAAAATATCAGACAGAAACTATTTAATTTTTTTCATCAGTTTACATTGGTTATAAAAAGAGAGAATGCGGCCGCCAAAAGGACCACGCGGGAGGGCCTTAGAAACAGATTTTTATTCTTTTTAGGCCCAATCATAACTTATTGCCATCATTCCTCATCATACAAAACTCTGCATCAACCCAGCCCACCATGCCTGGTAACGCTGATTTTCAAGATTGCGTTCAACCAATAACTGTGAACATTTCGATGTAATAAACAAATTGGTTTCGCTTACTAATGCACCAAGAGTGGACAACTCTAGCATGGTTTTTATCTGCCGAGACCGGCATCATATCAGCCGCGTTTGAAGCAACCCAAGGTGAGTTTGATAATGGACAATTCTAGGAAACAAAGTCATATCTATTAAACAATATTTTTTGTTGAGACTTGTTTTTCAGCAAGTCACAATGATTGGCAAACTTCGACGGTAGTGCTGAACCGTTATATATATACAGTACATGGAGAGTGTATTGTCAATCAATTACCCGTGGAGTGATGATTTCTCTCAATCAATAAATGATACTTTATTGCAAACCGTAATTAGTATAAGCAAAGTTTCAGTCAATGGACCTCAGGGTTAAACCCCGAGGTCCGTTGGTTGAAACTTTGCTTGTGCTTCTTGTGTTTCTGTACAAAATTTGATAGCAATACCTTGGGTGATACCTCTACTCTATGGGTGATTTGGTGACAATTCAACCACCACGTACTGTAATACAAAATGTAAGTGCTGTGTTTTGGTTGTTGGATGTTTATCAAATATTTTATCCAAAAATAGTGCCAATGTATATTCCTGTTGTTTTCCAGAAATTGTTTTAAGATAGAATAACTTGGACGAGCGGTTGATATCTTGGTGTGCCAACAGCAGGTGTCAAAACACAAAGAGAAAGAGAAAAATACGAATGGTGCGAATAAAGTTTCACCGGTTTTGAATGAAATGACTGGGAGTGCGGTGGCTCAGTGGCAGACAGTAGGACTTGTATGCAAGAGGTCCCGAGTTCGATCCATGTCCGGGACGACCCGCGTTGTGTCCTTGGTCAAGGCACTTTATCCCGGTTGCCGACATGGGGGCACGATGTGTACTAAGGCGGAGTGCATGTCGATGGTGGACATGTCTTCAACCGCTGTAACCCTGCTTGAGCCGAGCTTGAACAGAGTTATAATGTTGAGGGGCTGACAGTTGCCCGTCGATGCTCGGTGGTTCTCTCCGAGTACTCCGGCTTCCTCCACCTGTAAAACTGTCACGGTCACGATTAGCCATTGTGCATAGGTATGTGACCTTAAACACCAATACATAATGAGATGGATTCTACAATAATAGTTTTGACAGGGTTTCACTCACTTTCAGGCCTTCGGTCCAGAAAAAAAGCATTGGTTTGCAAAATAAGGGCCGCTTGAATTAATTTGGCATGGACGATTATTTTCATAGACGCTATTTCTCAATATGGATCAGTTCAACTGAACAAGAAAGAGGTTTGAAAAGGCGAGACAGAATCTGCGCAAGGTTGTTTTGTTCACGTGTAAAGTATTACTCTGGTGTAATCATAAAATCGGATAGAATGACTACGACTGATATATATATACGACTTATATGAGAAGTTCGCTTTCATAATCGCAGTAAATAGTCAGTGAAATGCAGGTTATATAGACAAACAAAACGAATGTGTCACTTTGATGGTGTTGAGTTGTATTACCCACAGAGTTTTCTTATTGGGTAAAACAGATGATACTTTTCTGAGTATTCTTTTAAATAAAGTTTCGCAACTTTGTTTTGCTTCTTATTTTTCGAACCCTGATTGCTAAAGAATTGCAGAGGGCTCGTCTTTGCACCATAATGGACGTTTTCGTGATCTGATGCCAATAACCAACTGCCCATCACTCGATAATGTCACTCGATAATGCCTGTTTTATAACACTTTAGAAACTGGTCTTCCAAGGCGCCGGTCCAGTAACGCACTCAGCCAACATGAGGAAACGCAAACGCTGTCGGGTGTCACGAAATCGAATGCAGCATGTTTTCTGATCCGTGAGTTCCAAACCAGTCGCAAACGAGGGAATGTGTTCACCTGAAGTCAATGTCCACCCCCTAGCTCCCAAACTAAATCCATTAACATGAGCAATAACTTTTTCTCTTTAATGTTTTTTTTCATTATGTGTACATTTCAGAAAAACCTGGAACGTGCGCTTGCGTGTGGACATGTTTGCAGGCCGAGTGGATAAGTGCGACGCTGATCGAGTGGATAAGTGAGATGGAGAGTGGTGGCCCAGGGATAAAGTGAGCTCATCTCTTTTGTCAGACGAACCGAGATTGATTCTCGGTTGAGAAGTTTCTCCAAGTTTCTGAACGTTCTCTGGCAGCATCAGTTGTGGGGTTGATGCTGTCACATGGTATCGTCTTATCGGGTAGGAATGTAGAATAGCTGTCCCCTGTGCGGAGAGAGTCATGTAAATTTGAGATGTAGCACTGTATTCTTTACCAAACCTATTTGGAAAGAACCTACTTAATGTAGACTATGGAATATGGGCAACTCACGCTAGATCAAATCATTCACCCTCGCATATTTTCCCCGTAAAGTGTACTTTAAGTGATTTGACACGTGGAAATATACGAGAATTGACAAGATCACAAGTTATTCATAACCCACACATGACAAATTTCTAGTACTATTCAAAAGCAGAGTTTCATTCTTCTCCTTACATGTATCTGATTTTAATGCTGTTAACCCCTATTCTTGTGTGAATATGAGATTTGCCCTGCAGTAATCTCACAACTATTTTCCTGTTAGATTCATCTTTTGACTCTTAGCTTATTCTCCTACATTTTGTAGAATACAAAAGGGATATTGGTACAATCGGTCAACACAGTTCATTTTATTCAAAGCGGTGGGACTTGAGAATTTCCTCAAAATGTTCTTCTTAACTCAGCATCCCAAATCAAAAATTTAGATACAACTGTTCTCCGCCTGAAGAGTATTCATTTGTGCCATTTTAGGTGTTTTCATAATTTTGATTAGTATTTCATAGCTCCAGTCAGTCGCTGTCAGTCGGGTAACTTACCCTAATTTTCTGGACATGAAACACATATATATTAATCTTGTTAACAGATATGCATGCAATCACTTAGTGTAGAATAATACTAGGGAAAGTTTTCAAGCTTATACACCTATTATCTGTAAAACAAACTTCACAATAATAATAGATTTTTGTATTGTTCCTTCTAAGATTATGACATTTGATACCAATGCAGTAATTATTAACTATACACGGGTACTCTGGCTGTGTTATAAAGTTGCTGTTTATAGATGAACTTGGACCAGCCATTGTATTGTACGAAAACCAGATAATTTATCTATTGCTGCCATTGGATGACACTTCTGGTTAATATTTAGCAATATGTACCGATTGTTAACAATTTAAAGCTACAATGCTTGTAATCTAAGTCTGTGGCACGATGAGGGTTAATGGCCATATCACTACTGATAGTCTGTTATAGGTGTTATACTTTAGAGTTTAGACCAAGGATTTCAGTTGTGTGTGCCAAGAAGCATCCAATTTAAAATAGTTGAGGTTACTTTGCGAGGTGGCTCCTTGGTCCGTATTATATCATGTGCGTTCCTGCTACTTGGGCAACTCGAATAAAAAGTTCTTTCCTCCAATTATTAATGCTCTATTTTACGTTATAGTCTTTTATGATTTTCACACAAACCTACTTTAAAATTGGTATTTTATGATTTTTACACAATCCTATACCGTAATATACAGTACAGTATTCATTTAACATAAGAGTTCTGTAACGGTGTTTATAGTTATATTGAAGTGACGCGGTGATTCCATAAAGCAGTCATGACTAACTGCCAAGAAAGTCAGAGATCGTCAGCAGAGTTGTACAACTCAGTGGAACGCTAAGTCAATTGTACCATAACCTCACATCATAATGTCTCCATGATTGACGCCATTCAAAGGCCTTAGCTAAGCTCATCAGTGCCTATCTACTCTGATGACAATTTCATGTAATATTCTAACTAAACGACTGGTTAATTTACAGTTCTTGGAATCTATTCTAATTTAGTATAATATCTTGACACCTTAATACCTTAAGTGCTCATACATTAGGTATTGTAGGCTGAATTGCGTACCAGGTGTAATCTATTTGTTACAGTGTATACCGTTTTACTAAAATATTTGTTGTTTTTTTAATATTTTTTTCAAAAGGTAATCAAGTGTAACTCTTCAATGTCCTGCATGTGCGATAAAGGTAATCATTAATCATTGTTTTCTGTGGTAATCATAGCATCCTTTCTATCAGTTATTGACACAGTCATGGTAGCATGCATGGTTGTTTAGAATAATCGTTGAAGCCAGCCACGGCCAGAAAAAGCGATGCGCAAATTGTGCAGTGGTCATTTTTTCTTATTTTATACCCTGCCTTCAACACATCGAACAAATGACCACTATAGTGAAAATGTACAGCCTCTGTATGAACTCTGACCCCGATAATTATTTGCTTGATTTGATGAAAAATTCAATAGAAAATGACACCAAGTAATCTTTGAAAAGATGATTACTCCTGTTTGTATGGTATATTTTGTTAACACGATTCCGAATTATACATCTATCGGGTAAGAAAACAAGCTTTACAAATATGAGGCCTGGGCTGTGATTATCTTTGGGGGTGGCGACTGTATTTCAGGTACATTGTGAGAAGTCTTATGACAGCCTGTTAGAAGGTCCTGGTTTCAACATCTTTCTCCCATCAGAACTTTTCTGTATCTTTGTGCCTTTTATAAATGTTAATCTCCGTGTTTCTAGAAACGCAGCATTTATAATGTTATACTTTTCATTAGAATTCAACCGCCACTGGGTGATTATGAAATTCCTAAACGCAGACATTAGCAAAACTTTTAGTTCAGTTTAAACAATATTTTATTTCCAAAACTATGAAACATTGTGATGATAAGCTATATGGGGAGCAAATATAAACGCATGATACAACAATAAAGAATTGGAAAGCGGATCCAGCAACAAGGCGAAGCTTATCTAAGCTGTCTTCTTACACGGAACTTACAAGCGTATAATGTCAACAAGGCAAGGCGGCAATATACTTGTTTAGATGCAGTGAGGTTTAGTTCTTTAGTGAGTCGGGGGATGCCGTATCGGAGAAGACTACAGAAAATTACAATCCCGGTGCCACATTTGTGTATTCTGATTGTTTTGATTTAGTTTTCTAAAATGCATTGAATACGTAAATTATACATTTGTTGACATTCTTTAAACCAAAGAACGTTTACGAAAACCATTTTTTGTTGCTTTAGATTTTTATGTTTTTTGTTTGTTTTGTTTTGTTTGTTTTTGTTTTTTTTTTATTGTTTTTCTTTTTTTCTTTTTTTTTTTTGTTTTCATTTTGTTTTTGTGAGCGAAAGAAAATTACGGATTTGATTCACGGGCCCACGCGCACTGCATAATATGGTCCGCGTTAACCTTTGTTTACCAGCATGCCTCTACTGTTCGGGGTAGAACACAACAGTATGGGAGTATAAAATAACAAACAAAAGATGAAAATTGATCGGAAAAATTATTGTGAGACAACTGTAGCAAAAGTCTCACATTTGTGACTGATGTGAATGAATAGCTTCATGAAATAGAAATGAGATAAATAACGTTCTGCGATAGTACAAAATTGAAAAATTGTCGTGTCTGGGTGACGAGCTCTGTGATCTCTATACAAATGGTTTGATGGAACATCACCACTCAATCTGCTGCGTATTGATGCCCCCAAGTCAATCATATCTATCATTTCTCCCAGCGATGACTTATGCTGACGTGAAAGCTGTTAGTCACGGCGTGGCAACTTTCACTACTCCAAGCATCATGGTGTTTACTTGGTACGAAACCTAGTTCCACGGAATCAACTCTCCAATCTTGGCACTTTTTTTTTTGTTTTTTTTTTTTTTTGTTTTTTTTTGTTTCTATTTTCTTTTATCAGTAATAACTCAGTAATAACTAAAGTATGTTGTAAACGTCCAATTTGTATTGCCAAGTAAAATGCGCAACCATCAATATCACAGACATCAACAAATAGAATTATAACCCTGCAAAAAAGGCTATTCGCGTTATATCCAACAGAAAAGATACCTCGCACACCTAACCATTATTCAAAAACTGGGCACACTGAAATTCGATGACCTATATAGGTTACATGTTCTTTTGTTTATGCATGATTGGTATCATAATAAACTGCCTGTATCTTTCGAAAGTTCTTTTGAAATCTATACAAATCTCTCCGGAATGGAAACCAGATAATCAGGGTGCGTGCGTACACTCAAACCGAGAACACGTTTCTCGGCGGATCTCCCACCTCATTCTTTTCCGAAAATATGGAATGATTTAAACCCAGAATTACAACAATGCAGTAGGCACTTGTTTAAAAAGTCAATAATTGATACAACTCTACATTCGTATTCCTCCATCATTTCCTGTGCTAACCCATTTTGCCCTGATTATTTTGTTTAACCCTTTAACTAAGATGAAAAGCAGGCGACACTTGCAAACAAAATTCTTGAATAACTGATTTTTTTTCATTTTCTGTCTCAAAAACATAGGTTGTGACCCTTGTGTTTTGGGGACAAAAAATGAAAATATAATGAAAATTAATTGGCGATTTTTGAGAATAGCGCTGGGCGGTTTTGGTCGTTACGTTCGGTAAAGGGTTAAAATATAAGGATCTCATCTTTCAAACCCATTACTTCTTTAAAATTATTCATCTGTTAAACTGGTGTAACTGGAGGCGTGGTGGCTCAGTAGGTAGAGGTGCAGGCTGCAAACCGAGAGGTCCTCGGTTCGAATCCCACCTGCGGCAACGGCGTTGTGTCCTTGGGCAAGACTCTTCACCCCAATTGCCCATGTGGGGCACGGTGACGCTGTGCACTAAGGCGTACTGCACGTCGATGGTGTACCTGTCTTCAACCAATGCTCTAACCCTGCTTGTGTGGAGTTAGTATGTTGGGGAGCTGACAGTTGCTCGCCGTTGCTCGGTGGTTCTCTCCGGGTACTCCGGCTTCGTCCACCCGTAAAACTGCCATGGTCATGACTAGCCATTGAGCAGAAATATGTGACCTCAAAACACCAATAAATAAATAAATAACTGGTGTAACTTCAGCAAGAAATCATGGTGGTGATTTTTCATTTTATCTTATTTAGGCGCCCCCTCCCTCCCACCCCCACGAGTAGAAGATAAAAGAAAAAGGCCTTGTTGTCAAGAGTCAAGAAATCTTGTGTATGGGAATGGCAGGAAGACAGCCTCCCCAGCTACGCCATTTCCATGCAGTATACACTTATTGTTATTTGTTACTCGTAAACTGTTATTGTACTTGTGTAGGCTGAAAAAAAAAGTTTCATTCATTCATTCTTTCTAAGTATATTCTTTAACCCTTTGAACCCTGGTGGTATCGTCCATGTCAGTTTAATAGAAGCAATTCAGAGAGTCCTTATTTATTATGTAGGGTTAAATCAATTAATATCTTCAACGTGCACCCATGGTGCTGCACGCTGAAAATATTGATTGTTTGCCCTACACTTTAACTTGGCAGCCACCCTACTAAATGAAAGTATGACGTATTATGTTTCTGGACAGGAAAGGCGGTCGCTCGTGTCCAAAGGGTTAACAAGCGATCGGCGATTGCGAAGGGAAATTGGAAACCTTTGAGAATTTTTTGTTCTTGAGCATTGTTTATTTATAGTAAGTGCACTCCCTCACTCCCACCGCTCTACCAATATGGCGGCGATGGAGACCAATATATATATGTATATGACCAATGAGCGTCTCAGTAATCCATTTGTATAGAGATCAGTGGTTGTGATCAAGTTATGCACCGTCAAATATTTTCCCACTTCAACTCTCCACAAAATAAACTTTGAAACAAAAGTTAAATGTGGCAACCGGAAGACATAAAGGTATCAAATCGATCAATACCATGGATACACACGTTTACTTCTCTTGTTAGTTTTGACAGAATGTCTTTGTGGCCTCTTGTTTAAGAAAGTGTTCTGTGTTTTTGAAGTGTTTGTAGCTCTGATGTTTTCCGACACCATTGACGTTGGGTCAATACTCAATAGTATCCGATTGTTTCCGGCTTATTAAGAAAATGTTATTTCTGTATGAAGTGATTTGTACTTAAAGATTCCTTCAACTGATGTACTGAAAAGTCAAATAGGGACAAATCTCATCTTTATTGTAAAGAGCGAAGAATGTGCATAAAAATAATAATTCTTCGGCCTCCCGCTGATTTGTCGCTGTTCTCTAACGATAAAGGCTATATTAACCCAGCCCCGTCGGGCTATTCCTCCCCCACTCACCCTCCTAATCTCCCAGCATTCAGTCAAAAGGTGTTTCATAATTTCTCCAATCGGCGCAGTTCTCGATCTCACTAACTATAAAATTGACCATTTCCCTCATGTCATGCCCCATCCACTTATCCTTCAGGTTTTCATCCCATTTTCACATTAGTATTCCAATGAGTCTTATTCTAATAGGCAAATATTTGGTGCATTCTAAAATGCACCAAATATTTGCCTATTATTCTCCTCCTCAACACCACTGACTTCGATCCCACCTTAAACAACAAAGATCCCCACGAGATCTATCTACGTACACCTCAAAAGTTGAGGCATCTTTTTGTACAACCCGTCCAAAGAGCTTTTGGTCCTAATTCCAACACCCCAGTTTCTATTGCAGCCCTCCAGCACCCTTCCCTGATAAAGCTACTCCCCTGCTTCAGTCCCCCTTCTAAATCTTCAGTCTCTATAGAGTAATTTTCCATTAGCTCCCACGCTTCCCTTAACCACTCTGTCTAAATGTTAGAGTTCCGTACAAGTTAACCCTTTACCCAACGAATCGCCCACATCCGCCGGAGTGACATGGAAATTGAGCAGCTGAAAAAATATTAGAAAAGGTTTAAAAAATGATATTTAAAATAATAAATTTTGATATCGTCTGCGTTGGGTAAAGGGTTAAACATCGTTTTACACCACCTGCAGTTTGGGAGGTTTACCAAATAATTTAGGTATCATAATTTTCCCATATCTATTCTGCCTTTAGTCGGCATCCATTCGTGTTCCCTCTGACCGCTTTCAGTGCAGCTGCGTCACTTGATCCGGTTATTCACCGACCTGCATCATTTTATAGAATTTCCAAATTCCTCACTTCTGTTTGATTTAGAGAGACCACATCCGATCCATATGTTATGCTTGGTAATCTCACGATTTTTTTTCCAACGAACATCTTGTTAAAGCTATTTCTTCCCAGAAGTTTTAACTGTTGAGTTTTCCTTTGAATCCTTTCACGTATTTTTGTGGTTTCCGTATATGCCTCTACCTGTAACACAAAGTCACTCCCAAGTATTCATATTCTCCAGTTTCACTCACTGTTATGTCCTTGTTTTGCCTTCACCAGTAGAGAATTTACCCACCCTCCACCTTCGCAACTCAAAATACCCTTCGGCCGACAGGTATTACCTTGCTTTTATTTTCATTCAGTCACCATTTATCCCCGCACTTTCCTGCCATGGTTAACAGTTTTTGTAGTCCCCAGTATTGGCTAATAAAACCATGTCATCGGCAAAGAATAGCACTGGCAATTTTGTCTCTCCAAATTTGACCCCCCCCCCTACTTGCAATCAACTCCTCTCCTATTTTTTTATTGTGCAATAGAAACAGAATCGGTGACAAGAAGCTCCCCGACTGAAGACCTATCTGCATTGGTACCCTGTGATGTATACCCGGTTGAAGACACTCTGCATATATTTGTACAGTGCTCTCGTGATTCCGACAAAACTTTCTCCTAATCCAAGGCCCTCAAGCTTCTGCCACATTCCCTTCTTCCACACTCTGTCGTATGTTTTTTTCACATCAAGGAATGCCATAAACGTCTTTCTTTTCTAGACGTTTCTTGGTGCTATCAGTCGGTAGAGAGAAAACAAGTGGTCAGTGACTCGTCTCCCTTTCCGGAATCCATTTCCACCAAGAATCCACTTCCTTCAATAATTTCCACAAATATTCCATAGTGAGCCTTGCAAAATACCTTCCCAACATTGCTGGTAACAGATCTCCCTCTGTAATTATCTAAAACTGCTCTATCTCATTTTTGTGAATGATGGTTACCCTGCTTTCCTCCCACTCTGTTGGCACCTCTTGCTTTGTGGTTGCCGTGTTTAATAGTGATGTACGGTGCTCATGTCATATAGTAGATGCCCTCCTCTTTTTCAAAACCCGTTGAGAATTTCGTCAGTACCTGCTGCTTCGCCATTCTTTAATTTGAAGACTGCATTTCCTTCTTCACCCACCTCAAGTTTCCCGCATACTAAGCCAGATAAATTTTCTGCGCCTCCATCATACAATCTGGAGGAACACCTCCTCCCTCCCATCTTCTATCATTTACCTTCTTCCAATGCTTGGCTATTGCTACTGCTATACTCTCCCGGCCGTCAGTGCTTTTGCCGTCCACCCTAATGGTCTGTACGGTATTGCCTTTGTTGATTTTATTTATCCATTTACAGAATATATTAGAACTTGAACTCCGTTTTTTCTAATTGCTTTAATGAGGTTACTGTTCCACATTTTCCTATTTTTGTCCTTGATTATGTTGACCTTTGTTATTGCATCTTCATATACTTCTTTGGCACTTTTAGTTGCTGTAGCATTTACCCTCTTACGTTTTCTGCACCTTCTAAATACAGTCCATTTGTTATTCCTCACTGTTATTGCGCACTTGCACTCTAAAAATCAGTTTTGTTAAAAAATAAACCCAAATCAACTGGGTTGAGTGGATATGAACCCATCTGGGTTCATATTCACTCAATCCAGTTGATTTTGGTTGATTTTTAGCCCAAGTGATTTCAGATTGTGAGCCCATTATTTGCCCTCCATCACAGTTCACTTGTCGTTACTCTAAGGCTCCCTATGCTTTCCCTTCCAGCTTTGTTTCGGTTTTTTTCGCTATTGAATTAGCCAACTCCTGATCGTTATCTCCGGTTGCCACATTTCCTAGCTTTGATTTTAAATTATCCTCAGAGTGCCCCCAGTCTGCTTTTTTCCCAGTTTCCATATGTCCTTAAAGACCCCCTTTTGTTTTGGTATTCTATTGCCGCTAACCCTTATTGTTATCAGGTTGTGATCACTATTTAACTCATAATTTCCTTCGTCGTCTATTTCCATCTCTGTGACCTCCCTCCATAGCTCCGAGTCAGTGAGTACAAAGTCGATGACTGTGATTCTATCGCTCCTTTCCCAAGACTGTTTACCCTTGCACTTTGAGTCCATAATTTTTATTCAAAATCTTCAGGCCCAAGTACAACATGGAACCCCCTATTTTTCAGTTCTGTAACATTGGATGTGAGTGTCGAATATATTCCATCATTCCACTCAGGCTTACTCCCGCCAACTGCCAAATATACAACCCCAACTGGGACCCTTCTGTTTTTCATCTTGATTTTTGCCCTCACTATTTCGCTTTCTACTTGATTGGTTGTATTCACTTTTTGATAAGTCAGTGATTCTTATCCTTGACATATTTATCTATACACCCTCCCCTTTTAGGGCCTTTTGATCGCCCCACTCCAATCCACACATACCTCTTAATCTGGTCAGTCCTTTCAACCTGTCTAATCCATGTCTTATTAACGCTCACCCGTGGTCTTGAGTTGATACTCATGTTGTGGTCGTGATTTGCCATTGTGCAAAAGTATGTGACCGTAAACACCAATAAATAAATAAATTGGCACCCTAATCTTATCTATACTTTCCTTCCCTGCCTCTACTAGGTTCATAACTACCTGCCATTTCCTAGACATTGGCTTCCGGTCCAGACAACATAACGTCAAGAGTGCTTAAAGAACTATATCAACTGACATCGCACCTATCTTAACGTTGATCTTTAGGCAGTCCTACGAAACAGGAGAGTTACCCAATGTATGGAAACAGGCAAACGTAAACCCAATATTTAAGAAGGGTAAACGGTTTGAGGCAGTAAACTACCGTCCAGTCTCGCTAACATGTATATGCTGTAAAATCATAGAACATCCAGTAACACGCCACATCATGAACTATGCGGACACACACAACTCTACCCACTACAACATGGCTTCAGGAAAGGCCTTTCTTGTGAAACCCAGCTAATAGAGTTTATCGACGACATCACCAGTAACATGAACGCAGGGAAAACAAACCGACTGCCTAATCATGGACTTCTCAAAGGCATTCGACAAAGTCAGTCACAGTCTGTTAATGCACAAATTAAATTACTATGGCATTGGAGGCAAGACAAATAAGTGGATTCAAAACTTCCTGTCTGACAGGAAACAAATGGTAGTTGTAGAAGGGGAAAATCTGACACAATTGACGTAGACTCAGGTGTCCCGCAAGGCTCCGTATTTGGACCCAGTCTATTTCTCCTCCACATAAACGACATGCCAGAAGGGATTCGCTCCAGAGTCAGACTCTTTGCCGACGACACTATTGTGTATCTAACGATTACATCGGACAGTCATAGCACACACCTACAAGAAGACCTTGGTAAACTGGCAGAATGGGAAACGAACTGAAAAATGGCATTTCATCCAGACAAGTGCAATGTCCTGACAATAACCCGCAAACGAAACCCGATAGTAAGAAAATACAAGCTGCATGGACACATCTTGCAAACAGTGAAATCAGCAAAGTATCTAGGCTGTACTATCAGCTCAGACCTCAGATGGAACGAGCACATCAGCAATATCTGCAACAAGGCAAATAAGACCATTGGGATTTTTTAAACGGAACCTGAATATAAATAACACCAAATTAAAGGAAACAGCATATAAGTCATTAGTGAGACCCACCTCAGAATATGCAAGTGCAGTTTGGGATCCGTACCATCAGAAAAACATCCACTGTTTTGAAATGGTACAAAGGAGGGCAGCGAGATATGTAACAAATCGCCACCATAACACCTCATCTGTTAGCTCCATGATTGAAAGTCTTAACTGGAAAGCCCTGGAAGATCGCAGAAAAATAGCTAGGCTGTCAATGCTACACAAACTTGCCAATGGAACAGTCTATGTAGACGCAACAAAAAGTCTCATTCCATCAGACAGAACATCACGTGGCACAAATGTAAAAGGGTTCCAATTATCATCCTGTCGTACTGACGTAAGGAAAAATTCCTTCCACCCCAGGACAATCAAGGACTGGAACACGTTACCAAGTGCCAGCGTCACCACCAGTCTTGAAAATTTCAAACACAACTACACAAGATTATTTAGCCACAGATCATGATGCTTTTAACCTCGCACTGTATTTAGAATGTATAGCACTTGAAAAAAATTAAAAAAAAAAACAAAACAAAAAAACAAGCGCATCCTCTCAAGTGGTAGAATAATCAACGTGTTGATGGTGGCCACTCATTGGTAGAAAAAGTAGAAGTTCCCCGTGTACGTCCACAGGCTAGGGTTTCAATTTTTGTTCAAACTTCGCCCAATTAGCATCTTTTCTGAACTGAACTGAAAGAATGATTTTAGCGCGCCGAAGGCGCGAAGGGGCGGTTTGGGACAAGCCCTTTCGACCCATCTCTAAGTGTGTCATATTGGTGCTTTAGCTTTTAGGTTCTCTGCATCATGTCTGAGTGTGTTAAAGGAGGAAAAGGAGGGGGTTAACGGCGTTTGTGCCTTTTGCTTCTCTTCTTGAAGTGGAGGAGGCTGTGACGGTGATGTTGTAGCTGTAGTCGTTGGAGTGGTTGGTGGTGGAGAGCTGATGGTTTCTTTCTCTGCCTGTTCTGCTAAGAGCCGTTGTACTATTGCTAGATTTCGCTGGAATTCTGGACACTCTATTTGTTCTAGGATTAGTTGTATCTCGTCTTCTCTTTTTGTGATCTTCCCAGAATTGGTCATGATTCTTCCTTTCTTGAGTATGTGGAGGTGGAACGGTTTCGGTGTCCTGGTCCTGGCTTTCTGGTATCGACGGGAGAGGCGAGTGAGGGTCGGGAATTGGCGAGAAGACAGCTTCCATTTCCACCTCAGTCTCTACAGAGTCGTCCACATCTGGCGCCTCCAGCTGTGGAGCTGGAGACAGGATGGGTATTCCTGTGGGAGTAGGAGCGGAAATGGTGACTGGCTCTGGCTCCTTTCTTTCTTCACTCTTCTCTCTCTTCTTCTCCAAGAAAGCCTCCAAGCGTCGGGAATCCCTCCGCTTGGTGAACGGGCTCTTCTTTCTTCTCTTTCTCTTTTCAGAGCCTCCTGACCTTCTCGGTGAGGACCAGGGTGAGAGGAAATCCTCTCATCAAAGGTACTACCTCTCCCCGAGGAGGGTAGTGTTTTGGTGTTTTCTTCTTCTACTTTGAATTCCAGGTTCAGATGGACGCTCTTGCCTATTTCCTGGATAGTCCAGGAGATTGGACAAGAGACGGCCAGAGCTGAGATGGCTTTCTTGAGACGAGCTGGTAATTCCAGGTTTTCCGTAGTTTCAATCGAGGTGTTCACGCTCTGAGGTCAGAAGTGTGAATGGTGAACCTGCAGCATCCTTTCCGGACGGAATGGTTTCACGCGCCGAAGACGCGCAGGGACGGTTTGGGGAACAAGCCCCTTTCGACCCTCAGTGACTGTATATGATTCGTTTTCTCATGTCGAGGCGTGTTGATGGAGGGAAGGGTTCAGGTACTCGGCAGGTATCTCCGGTTGCGGCGTGGCGGGTGGATGGCTTCGTTGATTGATGTAGGTTGAACCCTCGGGTGAGGACCAGTGTGGGAGGTTGGGTCCTCTCACAAAGGTACTACCTCTCCCCGAGGGTGCAGTAGTTTTAGATTTTCAGGCAAGTATAGTCTGCCACTTAGGAGATGATTTCGAATGATGGCCATCACTTGCAAGTATAATCTGCCTTAGGCTGGCTCTGATTGTGTGGTAGGACGTCTAGGAAGAAACCAACAACGACCCCTTTCGGGAATCACCAGAAGAAGACCCGAAATTTCCTGGTTCGGGGGCAGGCCTGCATTATAATCCTATTTGGGTGGGACAGAAAATGCGCAGTGTGGTCGCTTTACAAAAAGGGGCAGAGGCGAGACGCAGGACCAACGCTCGCCTCCCTTGAAGTGGTCGACCATTTCTGGGGATGGAGGGGAGTTTATTCTGGAACCATGGGGGTTGCAATTTCCATAACGATTATAGTTTCCATAGCGCTTATTGAGGTGCTGATCAAAAAGCATCTTCTGTGTACCTGCTTAAAAGAAGAAGGCAGAATTACTTTTCATTATAATGTGTAAAATGAAGTAAAATAAAAAATAAAAAATAGATAGCACATCGGTTTAGTGCAGTCATTGGATAGGTTTATGATCTAATCTTTAACTGAGTCGGTGAAGGCAGCCCTTTCTGGTAGAAGGCCACAGTTAAGCTGTTAATCTGCCTGTTAGCTCACCTTCTCGTTCCCTTTTTATTCTCGAGCATGTTTAGTTTTATACGAAATTTCAACGTGATGTAATTTGAGTTGAGTCGGTGAAGGCAGCCCTTTCTGGTAGAAGGCCATAGTTAAGCTGTTAATCTGCCTGTTAGCTCACCTTCTCGTCCCCTAGTTTTACTCGAGCAGTTTTAGTTTTATACAGTGTTTAAACGTGATCTAATTTTAGTTGAGTCGGTGAAGGCAGCCCTTTCTGGTAGAAGACCACAGTTAAGCTGTTAATCTGCCTGTTAACTCACCTTCTCGTTCCCTATTTCTTCTCGATCATTTTTAGTTTTATACAGTATTTAAACCTGATGTAATTTTAGTTGAGTCGGTGAAGGCAGCCCTTTCTGGTAGAAGGCCACAGTTAAGCTGTTAATCTGCCTGTTAGCTCACCTTCTCATTCCCTAGTTTTTCTCGAGCATTTTTAGTTTTGATTGGAGTTTTGGGGCTTTTGTCGGCTTTCGCAAATAGCTCCAAGTTCGGAAATTAGTTCACTGTCGGCAAGATAGTCATGATTTTTCGCGGCCAGGGTGGCTAGGCGGTCTTTGATGGTGCGGATTTCGGCCCTGTCGTGGAGTGTTTTGATGAGAGTGCCCCATGGGGCGCGGAGGGCGACCCTAAGCGCGTGATTTTGGACCTTCTGTAGTTTTCCCATATTTGTTTGATTGGGGTCAGTTAGGATGATTACCCCCAATGGAGTACTGGGCGCACAAAGGCTTTGTATAGTTTGAGTAGGGTGGGCTGGTTGGCTCCTCAGGAAGTTCCCTTTAGCATTTTCAATAAGTTAATGCGTTTGTTTGCTTTTTTCGCCATATCGTCGTGTGTTTATTAAAGGACAGTTTTTGATCAATGGTGATGCCGAGGAATTTCGCCTCTTTGCATTCTGGGAGGGTGTTATCCATTAGTTTTAGGTCAAAGTCACGTTTGTTTGCGAGTAAAGGTGATTCGTTGGGTTTTATTGGCGTTCAGCTTTATTCTCCATTTGGCACACCATTGTTCTTGGTCATCGAGAGCGCGTTGCGGGGTTTTTGGAGTAGATTGGCCGTATTGTTAGAATCCCAGAGGCCCTTATCATCCGCGAATTGGGAGACTTGGACACCATCCTCGGAGAATATGAGATCATTTACATAGATGATGTAAAGGAGGAGGGTGAGGCCGGATCCTTGGGGTTCCTGCTTCAAGGGGGACACTGTCAGATATTTCATTGTTCACTCTGACTTTAATTTCGCGATCATTCAGGAAAGAGGATAGTAATCTGAGCAATTTCATGGGGAGTTTCATTTTGGATAATTTATAGCGCATTCCATTGTGCCAAACAGAGTCAAATGCTTTTTCGATGTCTAACAGGACTGCCGCGCCTATTTGCTGATTGTTGATCGCGGTTTTCATTTGAGTGACTAGTCGGTACATGTAGACATGCTCGATGCCTTCTTTACGGTTTCTATAGGCTCTCTGCCACTTAATAAAGAAATCGTTGTCTTCAAGGTGCCCTCTGAACCGATTGGTAAGGATTCGTTCGAATGTCTTACCAGCGCAGCTGAGGAGGCTGATTGTACGGTAGCTGGCTGGATCGGAAGGGTCCTTGTCAGGTTTTGGTATCATTACACCGATGGCTGTTTTCTAACATTTTGGAAAGTAGCCATGGGTGAGGCATGCGTTGTACAGTTTGTTTAGTTTTTCGATTAAGGAATTTGGGCTTTGTTTTAGAATTTTGTAGCTCACTTCGACTTCGCCGGGTGACGAGGAATTTTTGCACTTTTTTATGACGTTGATGATTTCGTCATTGGTGATGGGGATGACGAGGTCATCGTCATCCCCGTCTTCTGACTCGTTATCGAATTTGGGGTCACGGTAGATATCAGGGTGTTCGTTGATGAGGTCATCAATGGCGTTTATGACGGCGTCATCGTTGCCCGCACCTTGATGCGGGCGATGCGTTTTTCTTAGGAGATCGGCAAAGGTGTCGGCCTTGTCTTTGTCGGTGCGCGTGAAGGAACCGTCTTCCCTTTTAAGAGGTTTGGATGCGGCTTTGCGGCTTTTGTTTTTTTTCCAGTTAGGGTTTTGAAAGATTCACAGAATTTTTTGGCATCCTGGACCCCGTTTAGATTGGCTGTTGCCTTTTCCCAGTTGGCTTGTTTTTCAGCTTGGAGGGCTTCCTTGACCTCACCATGAAAGCGGTTGTATGTTTTTTTGAGGTCCGCTTTCTTGATTGGGTCAGTTTCGGTTTTAAGAGCGCGAAGAGCTTTCCATTTGGTTTTGATTAGTGAGAGTGTGCCACCCTAGATAGTATTTCTCCAGGGGCGCACTTCTTCTTTTGGACATATTTCGTTTAGGGTTCAGTTAATGATTTTCTCTATGCCCTCGCATTGGGTTTCGAGTTCCGCTGCATTGGATGGGGGGAAGGGGGTGTTTGTGAGTTTGACATCGATGATGTCGCGTTACAGGTTCCAATTAATTTTTCTGAAATTTCTGCGGAGAGTGGGGGTATCTGAGTGGGCCATTTCCTAGTTGCAGCGAGGCATGGACCGGGGGGGGGGGGGGGGTGATCGCTGCCTAAGTCGTCATCGCCAACCCAGTGGTCATCGATGTGATTTATCAGGGAGTCACTGGCGATAATTAGGTCGAGGATCTCAGATGAGAATAGTGGGTTATTACTGATATAAGTTGCTGAGTTGTCGTTCATAACCACATGGAGGTTATGTTTTTTTGTGATTTCGAGGAGGGCTTCACCATTGTTACAGCCAGAGTACAGGTGTTTGGCATTGAAGTCGCCGAGGAAGATGCAGTGTTTGTATTTCCTCGTAAAAAATCAAAGACGTTGTCAGAAACAGTTTTGCTTGGGTCGTTATAATAACAAACAATCGCGATGTTTTTATTGTCGACTGTGATTTCAGTTGCAATCAGCTCAGCATCGAGGTGATTAGTTTTAATGATTTTAGTTGTGATGTTCTGCTTTATAAGAAGAGCAACGCCACCTCCTTTGGTGATTAGTCGGCTTCTTCTAATAGTGTTGTACCCACTTACTGAAAAATTTTTGTTGGGTTGAAGCCAACTTTCGCAGATACAAATAATGTCTGTATCTTCGAAATATCGGCTGATCTGAAGTTTTTTGTTATTAACGCTTCTAGCGTTCCACGCGGTTAATTGAAGATTATCCATGATTAGGGCTGGAGATTTGTCGCGTCGTTTTTTTTTGTTTTTTTTTTGGTTTTGTTTTTTTTTTTTTTTTAGAAGTAGCAGCGATTTATTTGATAACGGCTTTAATTAGAGATTCTGAGATTTGTGTTTTGAAAAGGCGTGACGCGGAATGACTTACATCGTGGCAGATGTCAGACAGATTAGCGCTGACATGTTTAGTTAGAACGGAGTAAAGTGCTCCCGCGACTAGGGAGCATATTGTGTGTGTGTGTGTGGGGGGGGGGGGGGGGGGGGGGGGGGGGGGGGGGGGGGGGGGGGTTGTCGGTTTTTTTCAAGTCTAGATTTTTTAGTTCAATATTCGTTTTGACTTTTTTTATAATGGGAGCACCCACGATAGTTACTAAGATGACTGTCCTTACAGTTAGGACAAGAGGGGGAGTAGGAATTGCATGCTCTGGTTTGGTGGTTACCTCCTCATTTCATACAAGTCAAAGTCCCTCTACATTTGTTGGCTACGTGCCCACATTTCTGGCACTTGTGGCATTGAATTGGAGGTGGGGTGGACCGATACTCCTCCGCTTCATGCCTCTTGCCGTTTATGATAATACCATCAGTCATTATTCTTTGTTTTGCCTCGCGGCTAGGGCAGGTCACTTTCAGCTTCCACGTGCAATTGCCTGTGGCTCTCGAGGTAAACCTGTCCCAGCTGCATTCTGGGATGCTTTGGCTGATCTCCTGTTTGCTAGTATCGGGGTGTACCCTGGTCATTACCACTATGAATGAAGATGTTTTTCCCTGGGGTGGAGTTAGTAGCTTCTGCTGACGGTTCTGACTGGTTCTGGGGGCAGTGGTTTGTTTTTTAATGGCCGCAGCATAGTCCATGCCCGACCGATGTGCTGGGATTGTTATGGATTGGGGGCCCTGATGACTTGGCCCTGGTGTAGGGTTGTTAGTTGTGCTGATACATGTAGGTTCTTTATCTGATTCCTTAGGAGGGCAGGTGTTGACTTCCATTAGCGGGTTTATTTTTCTAGTAGAGGATTTTGCTATTATTCTGCCATTGGCCAATTTGTTACCTTTCGGTGATTTAGGTGAGTTAGGGGGGGGGGGGGATGGGAGGGGGCGTTAGAATATACTGGAAGCCCAATAATGTTATCTCCACTGGGGGAGATAATTTTTCTAATTTTTTTTGGCAGGTTTCATGTTGCGTCTCCCCTTGTTGGGGGTGACAATTGACCAGGAGTTATTGTTGGAATTGCCCTCGTCAAAATTAGAGTCTGGTCCTGAACCAGACCCCTGTAGTGCTTTCTTTTGCCCGGGGTGTTGGTGGTGTAGCTGATTACGGAATTCTGAACGGATTCTGTGATTTCGGTGATCTCCATGTCAGCACCGGATGCTGACTCACTGTATTTTTGGCTTGCCATAAGCTGAGAAAGCGACTTGTCCTCAACATGAGGCCCAATTTCATGCGCCACAACCTGAGGGCAACTCGCTGACACAGCTGCTGGCGTTCGAACTGAACCTACATGTAGGACTGTATTTGCGTCATCTTCACTCTCCGATAGAGAGGGAGGTGCCGACTCCTTGCTTGCTGGGCTGAGATAAGCAGAGACGGAGTCTGTTTCAGTGACTGTGACAGCGTTGATATTTGGATTGTTTTGTCTATTTTGTCTATCTGATAGGGAATCTAGTGCTCTAGCAGGACAGTCTGGTTTAGAACCAAGAGAGCCCGGAGAAGAGACATGAGAGGGAATATTAACCCTTGCACCGAACATGCTCTTGAGTTCAAGGTGCCTTTCATGGTTGGCTACCCTCTCCTTCTCAATTCTTCTCTTTTTCCGCAGCTAGTGATTTGATAAGGTTATTTAGCTGAATGTTTAGCTTGGTATTTTCCAACCTCTCTTTTTCTAGTAACTCCTGAAGATCTGAGACTGACAGGTGTTTTTGTTCCCCGAAGTTTTTAATGGGTTTGGCTTGAGACATCGAACCCGGGATCCTTAGGGCGGATGATAAATCAGAAATTCTTGAGAACTAACCTTTTCAGTTTATTCCATTTTGTCAGACAAGGAGCGTCTTCTTATTTCTTCTCTGCTATCCTTTTTACTTTTTTTACCATTTCTTCTGAAGTCCATTTTGTTGCAATATTCAATTGAGAAAGAGACAGGCTGTGCGACTAGATTACTCTTTTATGGAGTCAAGACTTTCTGAATCCCCAAGTCCCTTTTAAAGCTTTCCTTGTTTTGTAACTGGATTATTGCCCCTGATAGTAACTGTAATCAAGTTGTGGTCATTATTCAACTCCCTTTTACCGTCATCGTCCACTTCTACCTTTAGCAACTTCCTCCATAAATCGATATCTGGTGCCAAACGACTGAGTCGATGGTGCAAATCGACCGATTACTTGATGCAAATCTACCGTGGTGCAAAATGTTGTTGTGTTCGACGGCTATTCCCAAGAACAGACAACGAAGGTTGAGAATTTTCTCATTTGTATCATCTGAACAGTCAATCGCACGCCCGTAACTATACGACTGCGGTATGTCCGCCTCGGTGATAAATGATGACTGTTTTGTGAGGTCTGCTTGAATTTTTGGATAAGTTCTCTTTCACGAATGGTTGTATTTATGTATTTGGACAAAAGTCTGACGTTTCCAGAAAAAAAATCAACATACTGTTATCTTGATTTAACTTGAATACAAATGGAATTACTGGTGAACATAAGTCATACCACCTAATGTCGTAAATAAAACTGTCCCGGGTTGATTCGCCCCAATTCCCGTTCGCCCCCCTGGTCGTTCGCCCCAATTCTCGTTCGTCCTGGGTTATTTCGCCCCGGATCGTTTCGTCCCCACAGACGGAGGTAGGTGGTTTCGCCGCCATATTTTATTTTGAACCACGAGCGATTGAATTGGATGGGGGGGGGGGGGGGGGGGGGGGGGGGGGGGGGGAGGTATTTTAACACATCCAAGAGATATTTGTCGAACTGTGTTATTATTTATTTATTGGTGTTTAAGGTTCAAAATTTCTGCACAATAGTACTGAATTGGTTAACCGGATAATTGGTTTGAAACCAAACCGATTAGAAAAACCGTCAACCGGTTATCCAAAATATTGATGATGATCGTCATTCCACGTTTAAAACGTAATTAATCTGCCGCTTCTCTTTTTGTGATGGATTACACATCGAAGCTGCGTTGTATTTTAACACATCCAAAAGATATTTGTCGAACTGTATTATTATTTATTTATTGGTGTTTAAGGTTCAAAATTTCTGCACAATAGTACTGAATTGGTTAACCGGATAATTCGTTTGAAACCAAACCGATTAGAAAAACCGTCAACCGGTTATCCAAAATATTGATAATGATCGTCATTCCACGTTTAAAACGTAATTAATCTGCCGCTTCTCTTTTTGTGATGGATTACACATCGAAGCTGCGTTGTATATATTGAGAAATAATCAACTTTGGCGTTCAAGACTTCGTTAATGATCGGCAGTTTCCGTGAGTAATGAGTAATTCCTCAAACTATTCCGTAGTGTGTATATATACACAAACGAACGTTGTCAAGTGCTCGACAACGTTCATTTGTATACACACTACAGAATAGTTTGAGAATACTGCTTTCCAATTCATATAGTTTTGATTCCATATTTGGTGATATAATGGTCACGGATAACCGGATATTATCCGGTTAAAGCTCTCGGTTAGTCGCTTACGAAAATGAGCCAACCGTTTCAGCCCTACTTCACAAAGTCAAAGGCTAATCATGACCACGACAGTTTTACAGGTGGAGAAAGCCAGAGAGAACCATCGAGCAATGGCAAGCAACTGTCTCAACGTGCCTACACGCTGCCTGCATCCAATGGAAGATGCTGCCATTGACAGTAACATTTGGAAACACAGCCCTGACTGCCTGCCATTAATTTTCTGCCATTTTTAAATTGTTTTCAAGATGGATTTCCACAAGTGGCTTTTTAGCATCACATTGAATTTACAAGTAGATACAATAGGCATCTGCTCACCATTTCCTTTTGCAATCATAGGAGGTTTGTTTGAGTTTTTTCAAAGGTGGCGGGGGGGTTGCAATTTGGGTTTAGTGCTTTCAATAATGCCTTCTGGTGGCCTTTGGGATGAATCACTATCTTTTTTTCTGGACATCGTAACTGAAGAAGCATGAGTGTGGTCGTGCAACAGTCAGATGAAGATCTGTCTGATGGTATGATGCACATCTGAAGTTGAGGCTACATGTAAGGACGTGGCTCATAATTATCTGTTTCCGAGCTTGTATATCATTACTGGATAATGTCCATCTACTGAGTATGTATAGGAATAAATAGGAGATGTGTGAGGTGATAGTTTTGAATTATGTTGAACAGGTTCTAATACATATATGGTCAAGGTTAGTGCCGATGGCGATAGACATCAACTGGTACTAGAGTGCTACAGTATGGCCGCCTTGGACTGACCACTTTCCACGAAGTGGGCAATATTTCTGCAGACACTATAAAATTAGATTGCAAACACCTAATTATAGTGATAAACATCAGAAATTTAATTAATGAAGCACTGGGTGATAAAAATTTTGCTGATGATGATTTTTATCACAGTGGAATCCTGTTAATTGAATTGCCACTTTACCAATGAAAATTATTCAATTAACAGGAATATTCAATTAACAGGAATTGAGTCATTTTCTTGAATTCAAGAGATAAACTTAGCATTTATTCTATTATATCTTGTCTGACAGAGCTCCATGATGGATGTACTGAGGCCAAATAGGTCTACATGTATAAACAAAGGAAAACTGGGGCGAGTCAGGGTAATTTCTCGACAGGTTAAAGACTTTTTATTCAATTAATAGGAGTTTACTCTATAGCCTATATTCAATTAACAGGTCAAATTTGTACTGGAGGTATGGTAAATGGTTTTGTGTTGGGAAATTATATTCAATTAACAGGGTTATTCAGTTAATAGATATCCAATTAAGTGGGATCCACTGTATCTGGTAAACGCATGCACGGACATCACTGTCCACATGTGGATTACGACTAGTCCATGGCGACTGTACTGTACAGTTAAAATTAGAAGTCCTGTAACGAATTGCGCACACATAGCGCGTCGATCAGCGCATTAATATACCCGTTGTGCCCATAGTAAGGCTATCAAATTCTGTACATATGGACTGTGCACAAGCAATGTTTCAGCCAAAGGACCTCAGGGTAACCCGGAGGTCCATTGGCAGAAATATTGCCTGTGTTTACTATGAGTAACCAGGAGAACCTGCCACTGTTCAATATTCTTTTTTAAAGTAAATTTACATTAATAAAACTATATTTGCTAGTGACTGAATATGAAACTTGAACAAAGAATGTGAAGACTTTAGTATGGTACCCTCACTTTTCTTTAACTCTTTACCCAATGCTGACGAATTCAAAATTTATTATTTTCAATAACATTTTTTAAATTTTTAAAAAAAATTTCAACAAAACCATATCATGTGACCCCTCTTGGAATGAGCTCAATGAGCTCGTTCCAAAGAGGGGTCACATGATATGGTTTTGTTGAAAATGTTTCAAAAAATAATATTTTTTCAGCTGCTGAATTTGCATGTTACGCGGCCAGATGAGGGTGATTCGTTGGGTAAAGAGTTAAAGCCATGATAGTGGCTTCCAGTACTAGAGCAGTTAAAAGTCGACTTTCGTCTGTGACCTCTAAAAACATAAGGAAAATGTTTTTCATCATTAGTACCTCAAGTTGTATCTTTATATTAGTGCTTTCCTACATCAGTTACAATTTATTGGAGTATTTTTTTTTGCAAAGGTCTGCACAGTATTTGAAACTGAATACTTGTGTCAGTATTAAAAAAAAATACCACAGTACAATAGTACATGCATATCGAAAGACTGTTACCTGAACATACGTACCATAATGATTAATCGGGACTTGAGTCAGAACGAATCAGTATGCCTTGAGGATGCAGTTCAACAACCCTTTACCCAATGCAGACAATATCAAAATTTATTATTTTAAATACTAGTTTATAAAATTTTAAAATAAATTTCAACAAAACAGTATCATGTGACCCCTCATTGGAAAGAGCTTGTTCAAATGAGGGGTCACATGATAATGTTTTGTTGAAAATTGTTGAGAAATAATATTTTTTTCAACTGCTCAATTTGTATATTACACGGGTGGGTGTTGTTGATTCATTTGGTAAAGGTCTAAAAGAATAATATTCATTTGGGACTACAGTTAAAAAAACTCAAAATATCTTGAAAATTAATTTGTGGTTAAATAAGTAATCACGATAAACCAATATTTTTGTAATTACATGTACATGGCATTTAATCGATATTTATCGATTTATTGATATACCAAGCAGCCCTAATTGTGCCCCTGATACTCGTTATGAGGTTCCTTGTCCTAGGGAGGGGTGTGATAAACATGCATATCATTTACAAACATACTCTAAAATGATTAATTTGGTGCAGTTCAGGTGCTTCCTGTCGTCTTTGTGATTTCTACATGTATACACATCAGGACAGATAAACTTAACCATTTACCCAATGTAACGGCCAAAACCGGCCAGAGCTATTCACAAACTTCACCATTCAATTTTTATTACTTTTTGAATTTTTGTCACAAAAACATAGCTTCTTACCCCTCATTGGAATGAGCACAAGTGTTGTCTGCTTTTTGTGTTAGGTAAAGGGTTAAACTAAAGTGTTGAAAGAGACAATAAGCTTTTTAACTTCAAGAGATCGGTGGCATGAGAAACATGGACATCGTAATTTTTTTAATCAGTTAAGACAAGCCATAATCTAACAACATCAGGTTGTTTAATAAAACTGAAGTGGGGCGCGGTGGCATTGCAGTAACCGGTTCTCGTCAGATCACCGAAGTTAAGCAACGTCGAGCCTGGCTAATCCTCAGATGGGTGACCGTCTGAGCGATCGATTCAGACTCCCGCATTGTGTCCTTGGACAAGGCACTTAACCTCGAATGTACACATGGGGGCACGATGATGCCGTGTACTAAGGCGTACTGCACATCGATGTTGCGCATGTCTTCAACCAATCTAACCCTGCCTGTGCTGCAGTGTGGAGTTACGATGTTGGGGAGCTGGCAGCTGCTCGTTGCTCGGTGGTTCTCTCCGGGTACTCCAGCTTCCTCCACCCGTAAAACTGTCATGGTCATGATCAGCTATTGTGCATAAGTATGTGACCTTAAACACCAATAAATAAATAATATAATAAAACTGAATCAGGGTGTAAATCGGAATTGACTTATTACGCACATACAGCAAATAAACTATGCTCGACCAAAAGGCACATCTAGAACAACTTGCTACAATACATAGTGCATAGTCTCATTGTTATATTAATAATTATGATTAATAGCAGTGTTTGAACACACAGCTTTCTGACACCCACAGCCTGTTTGTCTGCCCCAATTTTCCCAAAAAGCCTCAAACTGACATGCATACAAACCAGCCTGTCTGGAGTATCCTCAGTAGACGCATCCCATTTCATTCCCATACATTGGATTATCTGTATCAATGATTGCAGATGCATTTTACCTACGATATCCACATCAAGGTTAGGAAAATCTTTTTAAAGGCTCACAAGCTTAAAATAGGGTTAGTTAGGTATTTGGATACACACAAGTGGTTTTATTTTTGTCTGTGTGGCAGGCATCGATTTGTTTACTGAAAATTAATTGGCAAGTTTTTGTAGCACAGGTTGAGAGTCCAACCGTGGTTCGATCCGGAGTGTGAAAATTTAAAAAACTTGACTTGAAAGACATAATTTCCTGGCATCTGGGATTGTAGTCTAAACTTGGTCTTGAAGGTTGTAATTTATTTCAATTTTATTGAAAAGCATGGCCAGCAGTAGCCATCTTGGATTTGGCACAACATGTAAATTGTCAACAAGTCCATTAGCAGAACCTACAGGCTGCCCCTCTCACCCTATCTTTTTCAAATTTTATATGTAACTTTTTTATGATGTCCAGATGGGAGTTGTCATATTTTTCTGCAGTTCGTTGAAAAAGATAGCCGCCACTGGCCATCTTGGATTTGACATATAAATTGTCAACAATTTCATTAGTACACCCAACAGGCCCCATCCCTCACCCAATTTTTTTCAGATTTCATATGTAGCTTTGGTGTGGTGTCTTTTCTGTAGAAACGTGAGTGAATGACATGGCATTACTGGATCTTTCTAATTAGTTTGGTCCCTTCTTGGACAAGTTGAGCTGCAGCGTCATTGACACTTTCATTAATTATATTTCCATGGGGAAATGGCGTAATTTTTCCCTTTCCACAAGATGCATATTTTATCATTTTGCACTTATACACTGCTTCCTTGCATGTGTAGGTTGTCTCATATAGAACTACAATGGCCAGGGTTATATTCAGAACATCCTATAACAAAATGTACCATTAGTCAACATTTTACCCTTAACGTCAGTCTACTGCCTCATTATTGCCCAATTGCTGTAGCAGTCTGGCAAAAATGAGGCAATAATCTTGCATTTCAATGGATGAAACATGAAATGGTGTATTCTTCGGGCCATATAAAAGAGGCAACCCATTTGCGGGTCTAATAATAAAGAAAATGTGTTATTATTTTGGGCAAAAAACAACGTGAGGCAAATAACATTGTCCCTATTTTCCTATGAATTTGGTCTTTTGATTGGTCAGAATGCCTTGGACAAATAGCCATGGCAAAGGATGCACCCAACATCCAAGGTATATGACAGCGTGCAACATCCAGGATAAAAGTGCACGCCAAACATCAGGGGTATATGGTTTAAACGAAAGCGTTCCACTTTTGCTCACCTTGAAATAAAAATCGAACCAAAAAACCCGAAAATTAATAGTCACAAATATCATCAGATTTCCGTCAATACAATCATAAAAATAAAATAAGAGCAAATAATTTGTCCCCTGAGTACCAATGTGTTCTATGTGCCAGTAGGCACATAAAACACATTGGAACCCAGGGGACGATATATCAACAAAATACTGTTTACTCATTTCCTAAATGACCCAAGGGATATAACTCTGTCTGTTGTCTTCTGCGATTATAAAAACAAAATAATTATCATGAATTTGGTCCAAGTGATTGTAGAGCTTAGAAATGTGTCCACAAATTCATTTCCACTATGTTTGTATTGTGTTTCAAACGGGACAAAAATGTTATCTCCGCCAACATGTATGATATATATGGAGATTTAATACCTGGATGTCTCATTTAAACACCTCGACTGCGGCTCGGTGTTTAAAAAACGACATCCAGGTATTAAATCCCCATATATCATACATTTTGGTGGAGATAACTTATAATAAACCAAAAGTTAATGAACCATGGCCTGGGTTTGCCTGTTTGCAATTTAGAGACTTATTGTGGGCACTCTGTAAGTAAAATATGTAAAGGCAAATCCATATGAACAACATATTTTTGCTTCTGCAGCGTTAACCCTTTACCCAATGAACCGGCCACATCCGCCCGCGTAATATGCAAATTCAGCAGCTGTAAAATATTATTTTTCAAAAAATTTCAACAAAATTATGTCATGTGATGATATAGTTTGTTGAAATTTTTTGAACAATTTTAAAAAATGATATTTAAAATAATAAATTTTGATATTATCTGCATTGGATAAAGGGTTAATAATATCATTCTACAGTAAATAAAAATCACTTGAAGACATATCTACTTTGATGTGTAATCATAAACACCTATCATTTTGAGACTGAATATCTACCCTATTCACAATGTGAAATAGGCAGAAAAATTCCCAGTTGAATTGACCATTTCTTGTCTGTCCTACCATCTGTCTGTAGCATAATCCAATCAACACCAAGTGCCAAATTCTGAACATATCACATGTGCATGAATGTAGTTACTAAATTGTAGGTACGAAACAGTCATGGATTATGTTTTAATGGGGTGTAATATTGGGCAAGTTGCCAAGGCTGCTTTAACTGGTGAGTGTGCTGAATTATTTTTCAATGCTGATTTATAACACGAGAATTTTCTTTTTCAAAGATACCACCATCATGGAAGACATTGTTTAGCAAGATTTTATTTATAAATAATTGTTTCGTTACAATTATTGGGGGTGCCAGCTGGCATTCTTCAATACATTATAACATTCTTTATATAAATGTTTTTCTTGCTACCGCCCAGAAAACAAGATAATTTGTACAGTGTAAGCCATGATAGTGACTTTTAGCACTCAGCTAGTTAAGTACATGCACCTCATTTCCATGGATTCTAATAGATCTGTGGTTCCTGAAACATTGTCAGGCACGGCACATCAAATGGGACCCCGGGAATAATGAACTTTGCATGCACTTAGTAGCATGTTTTGGTGACAGTGGTGGGTCTTGCTCCCCAAAAGGCCCTTTCCCAAATTCCATGGATTAAACCCTGTTTGAGAGTTGGACAACTTGTACATGTACTCAGGATGAGTCATACCTTGGACAATTCGTACCTTTCCTGGACAATTTTTACCCTGACATCTGGACGAATCATACCTCATGCCTGGCCGATTTGTACCCTGTGCCTGGATGATTCATACTTCATGTCTGGATGATTCGTACCTCGTGACTGACCGCAATAAATTAAGTATACTGCTGCTCCTGCACTGATAAGATCAGAATCTGACATCATTTTCTGGAAAGCTCTCAGTGAGAGCTTTCCAGAAAATGATGTCATCTTCTGGTCTTATCAGTGTGCATGTAAGAAGATAAAGATACATAGTTTATAGCTGTTAGCCTACAACGTATTTTGAGTGTACATGACACAACATGTACCTACAAAGGAGACAATTTGTACCTTCTATTTGGGCAATTCGTACCTTTTGTCGAAACAATTTGTACCTTTTGCCAAGACAATTTGTACCATTTGCCAAGACAAATCGTATCCCCCCTAATTGTGATTCGAATTGTCCAAGGTACAAATTGTTCAGGGTATGAGTTGTCCAAGATCCCCCTATTCTGAGTGACTATACATGCAGTATTTCTTATTCTTTGTGTTTCTTCTCATTCAAAACAAATTCCCAAATGGTGCCTTCATGATGCAAATTTTCCCAACTCCATGGTCCCTGGACCCTAAAGTTATACCCGGAGGTCCATTGACAGAAACATTGCTTGTGTTTTTGTCCACTTGTACAGTATTTGAAAATGATACTTTGGGTTATAACTCGACTCTCTGGGTGATTCAGTTAAAATCCACCCTCCACATACTGTAGATATGATTTGTGTTGGCAAAAGAATGCAAATGTTAAGCTCATTGGCGATTGTATTTGTGGCATTGTGGTAGAATGATAAAAGAACAACTTATTCTGTATTTTCCTGGAATGATTCCCCATTGGTACCATCAGCAGATTTCACTCAAGTCTCAGTACCAAACTCAAAATCCCAGTACAGTTAAAACTAGAAGTCCTGTTGTGAAATGCGCAGAAACAGTATGTTGATCTGCGCGTTAATCTATGCATTATGACCGTAGTAAGGCTATCACATTCTGTACATATGGCCTGGGCACAAGCATTGTTTCAGCCAATGGACCTCCGGGTAACCCGGAGGTCCAATGGCAGAGACATTGCCTGTGCTTGCTATGAGTAACTAGGAAAACCTGCCGTGCTTTGGATGCCATTCGATATGGCAATTGCGTGCAATTCCTACATGCAGTTAAGTCTAGATAAGCGCACAGTTCATGACAGGACTTCTAGTTTTAACTGTACCACCCATCTCTAGCACATTCTGTGAATTCAGTAGAAATCTAAAATATTTGAATTAACATCTTGTTTTACTTTGCATTGCAGAGTTAGTTCAGTGCTGAATAGAGCAATCAAAGAGTATGGCAAAAACAAGTTGTTTGATGGCAATGATGACACTTGCTGGAACTCAAACCAGGTAAAATGTAACTATTCAATTATTTATTGTACTCTGAACTCACTGATCTCTAAACACCTGGAGTGGTGGAATGTCGGAAGAAAACATCGCTATTCAATCTGCTTTCTCTAGATCTCATCAACTCAATCTATGCAGTGACCAGGCCTGAAAATAAGCAGTCTGACATTTGCAGAATGAGGTTCCCAGAGGGTGAATTTGATGATGCTACCCATACAGTGGGCCAATTTATCCTTTGGGTACCTCTTTCTGTTTAGTTTTGAGACCCTAATTCAGACTGAGGTTCACAGAGGGTAAATGTAGTGATGCTACCCTGCATACCAGGGTAGCATCACTAAATTCACCCTCTGGGGACCTCATTTTGCAGATGACAGTCTGCTTATTTTCTTGCTTGGCAGTGACTCCTCTCATTGGTGACTAGAGCAGTGCATAAACTGATCACACTACATTACTGGGAGGGAACTAGTCTGGTGGCTCCCATGGACTCTCGTCATTTAGTCTATCCTACAAAGGGATGAATGCTGGTGTTGAACCGATTACCAAAAATGGCCATTGACCAATTACTGGTTATTAGAGTTCACAATTGGCCGATGCTGATTCCGATTGTAATACCGTGCACTATTAGTCAAGTCAAGACTTGAAAGAACTACATTAAATTGAACATATTTCAGTTTTAAACTCCATTGACTCAGGTCCAGTAAAATTACCAGTCAAACACACTTGGGTGGTAAACGTGGCCCTCAGAGCCATGTTTACCACCCATGTGCATGGAACTGGTAATTTTTACTGCAACCTGAGTCAATGGAATGCAACCATCACTTTTCTGGTATGAACTGGCAATTGCTGCAAGTATGCTCAGTTGTAAGCTTCACATGTCATTTAATTTGTATATCCCATCAAGGGGTGTCGAGAGATTAAGAATACACATTGTGGTGGTTTTTCAATCTTTATTGAATGGTATCATTGACATCATTTTACGTTAACAATTGAACAATTCCAGAAGATAATAAAATGTGGTTTATGAATCATCACAAAATGCTTGGCAAGAATCGGTTGAACCGATGTTCCAGGAGCCATTGCCGTTATCATCCAATTGCCCACAATCGGCCGATTATGGTGGTCGGTTCTGATCATCAGACAAATGTATCATATTCTCATTGTCACATATTCCAGTGGACAAGGCAATAAGGGAGAAAATGTGATGAGAACACGTCGATTAGATAAACTTCATTTATTATATGCTAGCCTGTGAAATATCACAGATTATCTAAAAGATATTTCTTTATATCCATCGACAAGATCGATATTGATGAATATCCCTCAGTAGCTTCCTAAGTGATGTCAGTCGTCACGCTACGCCGCATCATTGATCTTTGTTATTGTTTTGAAACATATGCATTTCTCTTCACATTGGGCTGAATATGTCTCATAGCATATAATAAAAAACAAAATCTACTCTATTTTAGTCAGTATCTGGAATTATCTCATGACTGTGGACCTGGAAGTTTTATTTTTCACGAGCGCTATAATATAATAATAATTTTTTCAGGTCCACACAAATGTTTTTGGGAACTTCCTAAATGACGTTGCGCTTCGGTGCATGATGTCGCCTTGAATGAATGATCAGCGGCTTTTTGTTATTGTTATTGTCTTGAAACTTTTTGCAGTCGAATTGGGCTGAATATTGCACAGTAAAATGTCAGGTAGCATATAATAAAAAGAAAATTTTTCTCTGTTTTAGTGAATATTGGGAATTATCTCATTCGTGTGGACCTGAAAGTTTTACTTTTCACTTACGCAAGCGCTCGTGAAAAATAAAACTTTCAGGTCCGCACAAATGAGGTAATTCCTGATATATACTAAAACAGTGTAGATAATCCTCTGTTCATTTGTTAGTCCAATTTTTATGTGTTTTTTTCTGACTCAATAGGCTTAGCAACTGTTCCCCTAGAACCACTAAGAATGACCAAAAATAAGTTAGGCTGAACACAATGGAGATATTTACATGTACAGACAGGGCTTTTTGGTCTTGAGCAACCTATATATTTTTTTTGCCGATTTAATCCTTTACCTAATAAATCGCCCACATCCGCCTGCATAATATGCAAATTGAGCAGTTGAAAAAATTAAATTTTTCAAAATATTTCACCCAAACCATATCATGTGACAATCATTGAGCTCATTCCAGTGAGGGGTCACATGATATGATTTTGTTGAAAGTTTTTGAAAAAAATGAAATTTTGATATCGTCTGCATTGGGTAAAGGGTTAAGGAGCCTGAAGTGTTGTTTACTCTATGTTCATGTTCTTAACACATAGAAAAAACGGAACCAAAGCCAAGGTTTTATCCTGAAACTGAACCGAAAGGTCCAAATTCAAACTGAATGATCTGAAAAATCAAAACCTCCCAGCTCTATTGGTGGCATTTGATCATAGTGACAGAATGAAAGTATCAAAATTCAAATGGAAGCCAAGCATAAAAACTAGTACCACTGTTTCAGCTTTCCAACATGTGCACTATCAAAAAACATTAAAAATTAAGGGGGTGCGGTGGCATTGCGGTAGCCGGTTATTGTCAGATCACCGAAGTTAAGCAATGTCGAGCCCGGTTAGTCCTCGGATGGGTGACCGTCTGAGTGATTGATTCGGACTCCCGTGTTGTGTCCTTGGGCAAGGCACTTAATCACGATTGTCCACATCGGGGCATGATGGCGCCGTGTACTAAGGCGTGCTGCACATCGATGGTACGCATGTCTTCAACCAATCTAACCCTGCATGTGCTGCAGTGTGGAGCTCCGATGTTGGGGAGCTGGCAGCTGCTCGTCGTTGCTCGTTCTTTCCGGGTACTCCGGCTTCCTCCACCCATAAAACTGTTACGGTCATGATTAGCCATTGTGCATAAGTATGTGACCTTAAACACCAATAAATAAATAAATAAATAACAAAAATTAAAGTTGAAACTAGAAGTCCAGTCACTTTATTGTACACTATTTTGAAGTAATAGGGCGCTGAGTAAGTGCACTTTTGTCTCTGTCAAACTGCACTACAGTGAAGCCCGCTTAATTGTATATCTCTTAATTGAATAACCCTGTTAATTGAATATAATTTCCAAACACCAAATCATTTACCATACTTTCAGTACAAATTTGCCCTGTTAAATGCATATGGGTTATAGAATAAACTCCTGTTAATTGAATAAAAAATCTTTCAATATGTCATGGAATTACCCCCAAAATGACCAAATTCTCCTTGTTTATAGACCTGTTTGGCCTCACAACATCCATTACAGGCATTTAATCTATTATATCTTGTTTGACTGAGCTCCTTGAGCTCTGTCAAACATGATATAATAGAATAAATGCTCATTTTAGTGGCAAATCTCTCTTAATTGGACACTCCTGTTAATTGAATAATTTTTACCGACAAAGTGGTTATTCAATTAACAGGATTCTACTGTATTAGCATAACCTAATTCCTGTAGAAAAACAGCATGCCCAACTGTTGAATTCCATACTACAGTACGGCCGTCGTGGACTGGTCACTTTCTATGCGTGGGCAATATTTCCGCGGACGCAATAATATTAGATTTCAAACACTAATTACTGGAATAATCATCAAAAATTTAATTAATGAAGCACCGGGTACAACCCAGTGTTTCATTAATTAAATTTTTGCTGATGATGATTTTTACTACCTGGTAAACACATGCGTGGACATAACTGCCCACGTGTGGATTATGACCAATCCACGGTGACTGTACTGTAGTAAATACATGTAGAGATCATGAACATCATTCCTAAACTCTACTGGGCTACATGTTCATGTAATAATGTAAACAGATATTAAAATTCAACTGCTTATACACCATAAAGAGAGTGGATTACTAGTGAATCGTAGCACCATATGTTCTGCACTTGAAAAGTATTTTTTTTTATTTTTCATAATAGCACAAGAAACACTTGCAAACTATTTCATTACATGGATCAACGTATGCAACCCGGTGGTCCATATGATGAAAGTTTACAAGTGCTATTTGTGTTTTGTGCTCAGAAATTGTAAATAATTGCTAAATGAAAGATCTACCCCACAGCGAATTAGTTGGTATCCACCATCCAAATATTGTAGAGTCAATATTTATACCCCCACTTTCGAAGTGTGAGCCCGGCCGAGAATATTCATAACTTAAGTAAATTATTATTTTCTATAATATAAGTTGTTGGTCATAGGTATGCCCACACCAGTTATTTTTTTTTTTTATTACTTGTTCACTTAGAAATTGTGTCCATCGGAGCCAAATTTTGTTTGTTCAACCTGTATCTCGGGTATCGAATGTTCTATTACAGTGGAATTTGCTGTGAACACTGCTTATGGTATAGGCTTTAAAAAAAGGATTCAACGATATTTCTCACGTTCTCCTTTTTAGAGTTATCCACCTTTTTGACATAGAAATTGTAGGAAATAGACATTATTTGTCTGTTCAGCCTGTATCTCAGGTATGGTTATCAGATTTCAGTAAAATATGGCATGCAGTTTGCCCATGACAAAGGCTTCTGCCTCCTTGCATAAAACTTCCAAACACCAAATAATTTACCATACCTTTTGACTTAGAAATTGTTGTAAACTTTCGAAGAAAATTGGGGGGGGGGAGTATACTGGATTACATGTGTCTGCCTGTGCATCTGTCCATCCATCCGTCCGCTGTCAGTGTGTGAGTCCATCCGAGAATATTCCTAACTTTCATTATTTTCTATAATATTTGTTGGTCATAGGTACAGTTAAAACTAGAAGTCCTGTCCTGAAATGCGCACAAATAGCACGTCGATTTGCATGTTAATTAACATGTTATGATGATGGTAAGGATATCAAATTCTGCACATACGGCCTGTGCTCAAGCAATGTTTCAGCCAATGGACCTCCGGGTAACCCCGAGGTCCATTGGCAGGAACATTGCTTGTGTTTGCTATGGGTAACGAGGAGAACCTGCCATGATTTGGGTGCCATTCGATATGACAATTGCGAGCAATTCCCACGCGCAATTAAGCCTAGATAAGCGCACAGTTCGTGACAGGACTTCTAGTTTTAACTGTATGCCCACACTAGGTGGTACACCACGTGGAGGTATTGCCCCGGACGACAGTCCAGCTCTGGTTTTTTCTGTTTGATCAGTTCAGATTGTGACGTCACTACTGACCTAGCTAATAGCACATTATATTTTGCATTTCTTAGCGTAAACGCTCTGGTGTATTACAGTTGGACTACTTCATTCTTCTTCAGTAAGAAGTGCATTAACTAACCAGCATGTTTTGTGCTAATTGTGACAGGACTTCTAGTTTCAGCTGTATAGCTAGTACTGTGTTAACAAAGTGGACAGAGAATTTCAGATAGAGCTGTACGGTTATGAAAATTTAATTTCGGTATTGATTTTTTTACAGAAGAGAAGAGTCAGGTTTCAGCATCAGTTTTGGTTTTTTATTTCCAAATTAGGCCTAAAAAAATTAATGAAAGTGTCAATGACACTGTAGCTCAACTTGTCAAGACAAAGACATGTACATGTATAGTATGTGACACAGCAATGACAGACATCTAGGTAATGACCTGATAACAAAGGTACATATAAAGTATTGTAATGGTCTGTACATAAATACTGACCGTAGCCTGTAACAAATGTGTAGGTAAAGGTGGGTGACAGTCAGATGCTAAACTAGAAAAAAATCTTCGAGTCCCAGAGTGGGTCTGACTGAACCCCAAAATATTTGTTCTCATAGCACAGTGATAACAAAGGCACCCCAAAACACACTCATTCCTGTCCCAAGGTGAAAACAAAGGTACCCAAGAAGTTTCGTGAAGATCAGTTCACAAATATGAGCTGTGTAGAAGTTGTGACAAAAAACTGACTGGACCTAATTTCGGTACAAAATGGCCACTGGCAGCCATCCTGAATTTTGGACCGCACCCAGAAACACTTGTTCTCGTCCCAAGGTGATAACAAAGGTACCCAAGAAGTTTTGTGAAGATCGGTTCATAAATACAGCCTCTAGCCCGAGCCGTATTGACATGTGCACTTACAGTGTATAAGTAGCACTGAATAAATCACAAAGTTCATCTAATTTGCATAATTTCTGCACGAGAAAAAAACCCGTACTATATTTGATGTATTCCATGTTACTAAACATTTATACAAAAATTTATTTAAATCAGAACTTTCATACAGAAGTTCTGTACAAAAGACTGATTACACTAATTTTGGTACAAAATGGCTGCTGGTGGCCATCTTGAATTTCGGATCACAACCAAAGACACTCGTTCTCATCCCACGGTGATAACAAAGGCACCCAAGAAGTTTCGTAAAGATTGGTTCATAAATACGGCCTCTAGCCTGAGCCGTATAGAAGTTGTGTACAAAAAACTGATTAGACCTAATTTCGGTACAAAATGGCCACTGGCAACCATCTTGAATTTTGGACCGCACCCAGAAACACTCGTTCTCGTCCCAAGGTGATAACAAATGTACCCAAGATGTTTCGTGAAGATCGGTTCATAAATACAGACTCTAGCCCGAGCCGTATTGACATGTGTACTTACTGTGTGTAAGTAGCACTGAAAAAATCTAAGTTCATCTAATTTGCATAATTTTTGCACAAGAAAAAACCCTGTATTATATGTGATGTATCCCATGGTACTAAACATTGACACAAAAAATTATTCAAATCAGCGCTTTCATATGGAAGTTCTGTGCAAAAATCTGATTGCACCAAATTTTGTACAAAATGGCTGCCATCGGCCATCTTGAATTTCGGACCGGACCCAAAAACACTCGTTCTCGTCCCACGGTGATAACAAAGGTACCCAAGGAGTTTTAAAGATCGGTTCATAAATACGGCCTCTAGCCCGAGCCGTATTGGCATTTGCACTTACAGTGCTGAAAGTAACACCAAAAAACATCAAAGTTAGTCTAATTTGCATAATTTACACACGAGAAAAAAACCCGTATTATATGTGATGTATCCCATGGAACTAAACATTCATACAAAAAATTATTCAAATCAGAGCCTTCATATGGAAATTCTGTACAAAAAACAGATTTCTGCATCGTCGGTACAAAATGGTGGCTGGCAGCCATCTTGAATTTTGGACCGCACCCAGAAACACTCGTTCTCGTCCCACGGTCATAGCAAAGGTACCCAAGAAGTTTCGTAAAGATTGGTTCATAAATACGGCCTCTAGCCCGAGCCATAGCAGCTTGGCACTTACAGCTCTGAAAGTAACACTAAATAAATCAAAGTCAGTCTAATTTGCATAATTTACGCACGAGAAAAAAACCTGTATTATATGTGATGTATCCCATGGTACTAAACATTTATACAAAACTTTATTCAAATCAGAACTTTCATATAGAAGTTCTGTACAAAAAACTGATTTTTGCATCATCGGTACAAAATGGCCACTGGCAGCCATCTTGAATTTCGGACCACACCTAAAAACACTCGTTCCCGTCCCAGGGTCATAACAAAGGTACACAAGAAGTTTCGTAAAGATCGGTTCATAAATACGACCTCTAGCCCGAGCCATAGCCAATTGTTGACGTACGGACAGACAGACGGACGGACGGACGACTGGTCATGACAATAGCTCAAATTTGACTTCGTCAAAGTTGAGCTAAAAATCTGTTTCTCAGGTCCTCCCACATGGTCTTTTTGGCTGCCACATGCTCTCTTTTTATAACCAATGTAAACTTGAAAAAAATAAAAATTAAATGGTTTGTCATTATGTCTGATATTTTACCCAGCAAGAAGGCTTTGCAATGCTTTAGTATTGCAAAGCCTTCTTACTCTCAAGGGACAAAAACTCCACCATCCATGCTATTCCATAGATCATGAGGCCTAAAACATAAACCAAGAACATGAACTTTTGATGGCAAAGAAATAATTACAGAAATAAAAAATAAAATAAAAAACCACACGCTATTTTACAAATAATGGCTTGAGAAACGGAAGATCTACTTTGTGTGGCCTTATATGTATAAGTTTCTATGTTGTGGGCAATTACATTTCAATCGTATTAGCCTCATTCTCTCAATTTCACTGTAAGGGCCAAATGGCTGAAAACACAATATTAAACTGATGCTTGCAAATGCTTACCAAATACTGAAAAGGAAATATTTTCTCTAAAAACACAATGCAGGTGTAATTTAGAGGGGGGGTTCTGTGAGTTCTAGGAGGTTCTGGTATGTAGTAGGACCGGTTTGAGCTAATCGAGTATAAGTGGTCACGTACCATGCCATTGCATCATTTGCTTGTGATTTATTTTTATCACGGTCACTGAATCTAATAATCTAAGAAACTGATTGTGAGCTCAAATAACTTGTAATCGGTTAGCAGTCATTTTTGGTAATCGGTTGGATGCTAAACAACTCTAACTTGGTCTTTAAATTGTCTTTAAAAAATCCAGTGGTATCGCACTTCTTGTGGTACTGAACTAGATACCAGTTATAGCTACAGTTGAAACCAGAAGTCCTGTGGCTGATTTGTGCACTATTTAGAAGTAATAGCACGCTGAGTAAGTACACTATTTATAATTGTTCATAACAGCACAAGAAGCCCTTGCAAACTTTCATCACATGGACCACTGGGTACAACCTAGTGGTCCCTGTGATGAGAGTTTACAAGTGCTTTTTGTGTTTTGGGCTCAGAAATTGTTAGAGACAAACTTAGCTTAACTCAATTCCTGTATAAAAACAGCATGCCCAACTCTGTTCAATTCCATATTAATAACTAGAGATCATTAACCTCATTCCTAACCTCTACTGAGATACATGTACTTGTAATAACATAAACAGATATTAAAATTCAACTGCATACAGTTAGAACTAGAAGTCCTGTCATGAACTGTGCACTTATCTAGACTTAATTGCACGTAGGAATTGCGCGCAATTGCCATATCGAATGACATTCAAAGCATGGCAGGTTCTCCTTGTTACCCATAGCAAACACAAGCAATGTTCCTGCCAATGGACCTCCGGATTACCCGGAGGTCCATTGGCTGAAACTTTGCTTGTGCACAGGCTGTATATGCAGAATTTGATAGCCTTACCATCGTCATAACGCATAGATTAACACGCAAATCGACGTGCTATTTGTGTGCATTTCAGGACAGGACTTCTAGTTTTAACTGTATATTATAAGTTATGGGGCTTTCAGTGGGTGGATATGGTGTGATATAAGGTGAAGTGAGATCAATATTAGGCAAGGCCGAAGGCCGAGCCTAATGTTGATCTTGCTGAGCCTTATATCACACCATATCCGCCCACTGAAAGCCCCATAATGTATTTATTATGCCAGTCCTTTGAAAGAGACACAACCATAAGTGTACCGAGATTGCTAGCGCAAATGTTCTATTATCACTATCAGGGAATTTCCCGGTTTTACGTCATGTGAAGGTCACGCTAGTAGCAGGTGCTGAAACAACGGGGTTTTCTTCTCAATAAACAGGAATTTATATTAACAATTCACAACTTTAATTCAGTGTTAAGTACTGGAAAAATAAAACAACTGGAGCAAATGGATTAACAATTCTTTCAAGAAGGTAAGTGGGAACAGTTTCATTCATTATTTGTTGTTAATGGTGATATTAATGTTTCTATACATGTCATTTTAGTGGTTTATTTATTGTATTTATTTACATTTGTTTATTAAAATTTCTCAAAGTCTGGAAGAAACGTAGTTGTACATTGCTCAACAGACACACATGCAAAATTATTTGTTGTTCGTTGAACACGCGAAATTAGGAAAAACATCGAAGTGAGCGTTGAATGTCAAAAACAAAATGTCGGAACTGACCGTGTATAAGCTCTATATATGGTCAGCCCGATGATACACAGTCTCATATACGGTCACTAGATACTGAACAATTACTGGCATAATAAATACAGAATGAAGAGAGTGGATTACTAAATCGCAGCACCATATATTCTCCTCTTGAAAAGTATTATTAGCTCACCTGACTGAAAGTCAGGGTGAGCTATTCTGATCACTTTTCGTCCGTCGTCTGTCGTCCGCCGTCCGGCATCCGTCGTGAAGGTGGGGTTTGAGCTTTTTCTCCCAAACCACTGGCCACATATTAATGAAATTTCATGTGAGAAGGGGTTATGTATGCGGACTTTTATTTTTTGTCAAATTAGGTTTCGGCTCACATTGAGCAGAGGAATGGGGCAAAAATGCTCCAATTCTTAAAAAATCTTCTTCTCAAGAACCAGCAATAGCAGAGACTTGATATTTGGTATGCAGCTTCCTTTTGAGGTGTAGACTCAAGTTTGTTCAAGAGAAGTTGGAGGGGCTATATTTGACGATGTTAAAGGAGGGGCAAAAATTTTTGCCCCGCCCCAAATTTCTGTTTTCCAAACCGCGAGGCCGATTTGAACCAAATTTTACATGAGTGCTTATTGGGTCATAAGTACCTAATTTATGCCGAAATTTTTTTCCCCATAGCCCCGTGGGAACCACAGGAGCTAAAAATAGAAAAAAATGAAAACGCCCATATCTCCAAAACTACATGGCACTGAGAATTCTTATTTGTTGTGAAGCTTCCTTAGGACTAACAGAATGGAATGATCAAAAAAAATTGCCATCGGTTTTATCATGGGGTACTTTTTGGGGACTTTTGAAAAAGTGCTGAGTCAGCATTTTTTAACACTGTGGGTAATGGGAAAAACATAAGACTACTTTTCTCCGAAACCACTGCTCCAAAAGCTTTAAAAGTTCACATCTAACATCTTTGGAAGATTGTTTCACATGTTTATTGAAATGAATTGCCTGGGTCGATATTTGGGCTCTCTATGGGAGCCCAAATGTTTAAATTAGTGCAGTATGAGGAGTATTTTTGAAAAATCTTCTTCTTCAGATCTAGCAATAAGAATGTTTTGATATTTGGTATGCAGCATCCTTAGGGGGGTGAGATTCAAGTTTGTTGAAGCCAAATCCCTGGGTTCATATTTAGGCTGAAAATTTGGGGTCCCGTAGCGGACTTCGAAATTTTGGACGAAAATCCGAAAAAAAAATTTTTTTGTTTTTTCTGCGTTTCGGTCAATTTTAAGACAAAAACATTTTTTTTTTTTTTTCCCCTGAAAATTTGGGGTGCGGGTGGGACTTAGAAAATTTTGAACCAAAATCAAAAATTTTTTTTTTTTGTTTTTTCTGCGTTTCGGTCAATTTTAAGACAAAAAAAAAAAATAAAATTTTTTCCCCTGAAAATTTGGGGTGCAGGTGGGACTTAAGAAAATTTTGGACCAAAATCGGAAAATTTTTTTTTTTTTTTTTTTCTGCGTTTCGGTCAATTTTAAGACAAAAAAAAATTATTTTTTTTTCCCCTGAAAATTTGGGGTCCGGGTGGGATTTAGAAAATTTTGGACCAAAATCCGAAAAAAAATTTTTTTGTTTTTTATGCATTTCTGTCAATTTTAAGACAAAAAAAATATTTTTTTTTTTTACCCTGAAAAAAATTTGGGGTCCGGGTGGGACTTAGAAAATTTTGGACCAAAATCCGAAAAAAATTTTTTTTGTTTTTTATGCATTCCTGTCAATTTTAAGACGAACATTTTTTTTTTTTTTTTACCCTGAAAATTTGGGGTCCGGGTGGGACTTAGAAAATTTTGGACCAAAATCCGAAAAAAATTTTTTTTGTTTTTTATGCATTTCTGTAAATTTAAGACAAAAAATTTGTTTTTTTTTTTCCCCTGAAAATTTGGGTTCCAGTGGGACTTTTGGACCAAAATCCAGAATTTTTTTTTTTTGGGGGGGGGGGGGGAGGGGGGTGGGGGGGTATGCGTTTCTGTAAATTTTAAGACAAAAAAAAAAAAAAAAAATGTTTTCCCCTGATAATTTGGGGTCCGGGTGGGACTTAGAAAATTTTGGACCAAAATCCGTAATTTTTTTTTTTGTGTTTTTTATGCGTTTCTGTCAATTCTAAGACAAAAAGAAATTTTTTTTTTCACACCGAAAATTTGGGGTCCGGGTGGGACTTCGAAAATTTTGGACCAAAATCCGAAAAAAAATTTTTTTGTTTTTTATGCGTTTCTGTAAATTTAAGACAAAAAATTTTATTTTTTTTTCCCCTGAAAATTTGGGTTCCAGTGGGACTTTTGGACCAAAATCCAGAATTTTTTTTTTTTTGGGGGGGGGGGGGGGGGGGGGGAGGGGGGCGGTATGCGTTTCTGTAAATTTTAAGACAAAAAAAAAAAATAACAAAATTTTTTCCCCTGAAAATTTGGGGTGCAGGTGGGACTTAGAAAATTTTGGACCAAAATCGGAAAAATTTTTTTTTTGGTTTTTTCTGCGTTTCGGTCAATTTTAAGACAAAAAAAATTTTTTTTTTTTCCCCTGAAAATTTGGGGTCCGGGTGGGATTTAGAAAATTTTGGACCAAAATCCGAAAAAAAATTTTTTTGTTTTTTATGCATTTCTGTCAATTTTAAGACAAAAAAAATATTTTTTTTTTTTACCCTGAAAAAAATTTGGGGTCCGGGTGGGACTTAGAAAATTTTGGACCAAAATCCGAAAAAAAATTTTTTTGTTTTTTATGCATTCCTGTCAATTTTAAGACAAACATTTTTTTTTTTTTTTTACCCTGAAAATTTGGGGTCCGGGTGGGACTTAGAAAATTTTGGACCAAAATCCGAAAAAAATTTTTTTTGTTTTTTATGCATTTCTGTAAATTTAAGACAAAAAATTTGTTTTTTTTTTTCCCCTGAAAATTTGGGTTCCAGTGGGACTTTTGGACCAAAATCCAGAATTTTTTTTTTTTTGGGGGGGGGGGGGAGGAGGGGGGTGGGGGGGTATGCGTTTCTGTAAATTTTAAGACAAAAAAAAAAAAAAAAAAATTTTTTCCCCTGATAATTTGGGGTCCGGGTGGGACTTAATTCCGTAATTTTTTTTTTTGTGTTTTTTATGCGTTTCTGTCAATTCTAAGACAAAAAGAAATTTTTTTTTTCACACCGAAAATTTGGGGTCCGGGTGGGACTTCGAAAATTTTGGACCAAAATCCGGAAATTTTTGTTTTTGTTTTTTATGCATTTCGGTCAGTTTTAAGACAAAAAAAAATTATTTTTTTTTACCCTCAATATTTGGGGTCCGGGTGGGACTTCGAAAATTTTGGACCAAAATCCATAATTGTTTTGTTTTTTGTTTTTTATGCGTTTCTGCCAATTTTAAGACAGAAAAAAACATTTTTTTTTTACACCGAAAATTTGGGGTCTGGGTGGGACTTAGAAAATTTTTGACCAAAAATCCGGAAATTAGTTTTAGCGTTTTTTATGCGTTTTAAGAAGAAGAAAAAAATTTAGGCTGAAAGTATTTTGTTTGGGAAAAAATCTGTTTTTATGTGTTTATCTCAATTTTGGGACGTTAAAGTGCAGGAACTGAAAATAGAAGGAAAATCCTGTGTATTGGGTGGGCACAATCGCTTCATCTAGTTGGTATATGCCTTTCTTAGGAGGGGCGTATGCAGCTTATTCAAGTCAAGGCCCAGGTTTGATATTAAGACTACCATGTCAGGTGAGCACCCTCAGGCCCCCTGGGGCCTCTTGTTTATTTTTCATAATGGCTCAAGAAACACTTGTTGCACACTTTCATCACATGGACCACTGGTTCTCCTAAATACCAGAACCCCACAGAACACCATAGAACACCCCTCTAAAAATTACACTTGTGTGGTGTTTTTAGAGAAAGTATTTCATTTCCAGTATGTGGTAAACATTCGCAAGCAATGTAAAAATGAATTTATACTCGGAAGTCACCTTCGTCTGCAGTTCAGTTCTGGGGAGTTCTGGTGTTTAGTATTTTTCTCCAAAATACCAGAACCTCTCAGATTTCCCCTAGAACCTCCTCTTAATTACATTTACACACTGTTTGCAGGGAAAATATTCCATTTACATATTCTTTTAGCTTTCAACAGAGAACTAAAACTTGATTTATCCTCAAATTGGCTCTCATATCAGTTCCACAATGAAATTTAAGATTTAGTCAAGGGAGTTAACTCAGAATTTTACTCATAAATTTGCATTCATTAACTGATTTGGCTAATCAAACTTGAGCCTCCATCACTGCTTGAACTAAACACAGCTCTGTCCGATCAGCATCAAAGACGACGTTTGGAGTGGTGTATGGCACGACAACATTCTAATCTCGGGACATGGAGGAGCATCCATTGGTCAGGCGAGAGTAGGTTCCTGCTTCACATCACATATGGTGGCATGAGGGTGTGGAAGCATAGAAATACAGCTTACGTGCCCAAGAACATCAGACCTACTTTCCTTATGGTCGAGGATCAGTAACAGACATGTCAAAGTACCGCCAGTACCAACATAACCAGTACCAGAATGGGACAGAGCCTGTCCCGCCAAAACCGGTACTGGGACAAATAAAGAATTGGATGACATATCGCAACCAAATGGGTGAAATTCGCATTCAAACCACCCCAGACCCCAAGATCGCGTCAAACATGCCATTGTGCCAATTATTCTGCGGCGACATCAAAGTAATCATAAAGCACAAGGATCATGCTTTTTGATTACTTTGATGTCACCACAGAATAATTTCTTTAAATTTGCCAATGACGGCTCTTTCATTGTCTTTGATACGACGTTTGAAAAGTCAAAATGGTCAGCCTTATCGAGGCAGTGGTGCAGACAGAACATGTACCTGTAGAGTTTTTTGATATGTTAATTCACAAATAAGTTAAAAGTATGTCGTGCAAGTGTGCCATACACAATTATCAGCCTGTTTACCCTCGTTCAGTTAGGAATTTCCCCATAAAATAATTTTGTCCCGGTACCGGGTGGGACAAAAGCTTCAGTACCGGTACCCTTTGGGGCATGAGGGAACTGGCATTACCGGAAACAGTACAGGTACCGGTTAGGGCTGTCACAATTAATTGATTGTTGATCGGTCATGCCAAAATCGATTAGTATTCGTTGTCGAAGAATGGGTAAATTTTACCCCGTTTTAGACATAAAAAAAGATTTGAAGAAAAAACCTATTGTTTCTAAAAGAAAAGGCCAGAACATCGACGTTAAATCTCAAGAAGCCATTAGAAGCATTAGTCTGTTCGGTACGTTCAGAGCTTTGATTTTCTAAACCTTTGAACCATCAGTGTAATAATCCAGAATGGTTGGCAGTTGCGAACTTCGCAACTGCCGACCGGTCTTGATTATTACACTAATGGTTCAAAAGTTCAGAAGATCAAAGCTTTAAATGTACCTAAAAGAGGATCGTCTTCATTGTTTACTTGAGGTAGGTTAACTGAATTGAACTTCATTTTTAACGACTTCAAAGAGAGGGAGACGTTGTGGGGGGGGGGGGGGGAGGGGGGGGGAAGGAATCTAGGTACGATTGATCGATTATTATCGATTATTTGCAACGATTAATCGATTCCTAAATTAAAAAATCATGACAGCCCTAGTACCGGTTGACATGCCTGATCAGTAATGATGAGACAGCTCTATTGTGTTCAGGAGATCACAAGTTACATTTTTTGTCAGTAATTGTTTCCTGTAAGGATTATTACAGAAAAATAAAAATATTTCATCGTAAAACACTGTGCAAGTGTAATGTAGAGGAGGGTTCTGGGTGGGTGGGGGGGGGGGGGGGAATCTGAGTGTTTCGGGGGGGGGGGGGGGGGTCTGGTATTTAGGAGAACCTGTAAATAACAGAAAAAATAAAACCTCAAAATATGTCTCATAAAGCCATTCACAGTTTTGTGACAGTGTGATGAAATACATGTATAACACAAGACATCAGCTGTTCATTTATGTTTTTGTGAAATATTACAGCAGTGTCTGTTGCCGCTATGTGTATATTGAGGTGGGGGTATCACAAAATGGAACAAGTACAGTACAGCCTATAACAAAGTATACCGTTGGGCATTATTCTTTTGTTAACAGTGGCATATTAGCACCTTACATAGCAATTCCTATGGCATTAACGTGATATTCCCAACATGTTGTGGCAAATATCCAAAGAAAAATGCACGCTTGGTGCAATATTTTCATAACTATCATTCGTAATTTTTTGGATGTAAAGAAGAGGAGCAAATACTTATAATGATATGGTCGATTTGTGCCATGCAAAGCTTTTTATGTTAAACTAACTGACGCAGTCAATGTATTCATTGATGTCGATGCAATTAAAGCTTGGATTTCCCTTGGCCTACTTGGCTTCATGAGAGTCCTCGAGAGTATGTTTACATAATTGCATTTTACTTTTATAAATATAAAGCACTGAATCTTTAAAGTCAAAGGGGGAGGCAGGTGCTGGTGTCTTCCTTTCGTTTTCGATATCGACAATATCAAGCATGAATTGGAGTGATGTAAAATGAAATAGAAATATTTGTGAAAGCAACGAAATGGCCTACTTAAATGTGTAAAATGAGCCGATTAAAATTTATTTTATTTTAAAAAAGGAAACATAAATTCCTGAGCCCTGCTATATAAACTGCATCTGATCAGACCACAAAGGCACCGAGAGCCACCCACCCAGGAGACAAGATGGGGAAGGGGAGGAAGAGGTAGAACAGCCACAGCCAGCAGATGACCTCAGGGGTGGATCGGTGGGGCACTAGGGCCATGATTGTCCCAACCAAGTCGCAATAGTGAGATTTGTGGTTGGGGTGGCAGTAAGGCCTACTGCAACCGTATTGCTTGGGCCCAGGGCACCTGAAACTTAAATGAAATCTTAACCTACAGGGATGGCACTACCAGTGATTTAGCTGCTCTGGGCATGCTGGACCTGCAATATGCTAAGGACAAAAATAGATTACTCACTTTTTACTTATGATATCCGACCTCCAGTCCTTTGCTGAGTGCTATGTGGATTGCACGCAGCCTTCAGAAACTCAAACTTTCAACAAATGAAATAGTTTTTCAACTCAAGACTCTTTGGACTTGCGTTTTTGTTATGAAAAACAAACATCTCTTGGAAAAGGGCCAAGCTTGTTTCAACAACCATTAAGAAAACTGTAAACCAAGCGCTCATCTGCAATTGTAACACATGCTCACTGGTGAGAGACACAAGCTGTCAAACTCACTGGCATTAGTTGCAGTGAGATCACAGATGGGCATGATTGTTTTCCTAACTCCTTTATAAGAGTTCACACAAGGAGGGGAGAGGGCTCAGACATATACATGTGGGACATGCTGTTGATAGCAAGTACATGTTTTTTTTTTTTATTATTTTGTCATTTTAGCGTGTTTGACTGGCAAAATCATGACAAACTGACATGTTATTGCTGTAAAAATATCACGATATTCGGATACAAATTATTAGCACATCCAGGTTTCCACTTTATTGTAGGCTGTACTGTATGATAATTTTCTTTGTAGTATGACAAATACTATTAACTCCCTGCACACTGATGTCAAAATATCCAGATTTGATGTAGCCATTTTTCCCATAATGCAACTGGGAATTTAACCAATTCAATCTTGTTTGACAGAGCTGAGCTCTGTCAAACAAGATTGAATTGGTTAAATTTCTAGTTGCATTATGGGAAATATTTGCACTCTGAACTTTAGATATTTGACATCAGTGTGCAGGGCTTAAACTAATGCTAGTTTTTCCCTTTTCAGGGTACACCACAGTGGATTGCAGTGAACTTCCCTGAAGAAGTGGTTGTGAAAGAACTACACATCCAGTTCCAAGGTGGATTTGCTGGCAAAGAATGTTGGATAGAAGGTGGAGAGGGTGAAAGGTCACTGACAAAACTGGAAGAATTTTTTCCAGAGGATATCAATTCTTTACAAGTATCTTTTTATCTGAGAAAATTTCAATTTCACTCACTCAGGAGAATGAATGAAATGTGAACATTTATTTCAGGCCTTTTGTTCAGTCCACACACACAACACTAAATGATGTCCCTTAAATATGGGAGTCACACAGGGGAAATATTTCACAAAAATAAACATCACAATTCAATATGTCTCCCTATGGCATCATATAATAAAATTTCTGATGATTATTCCTATAATTAGTGTTTGGAATCTAATATTATTGTGTCCATGACCAGTCCATGATGGCTGTATTGTATTCTGTTACTACAGTCACAGCACAACAACTATCACATTATCAACAGGTCTGAAAATAAGGAATCAAGTTTATAACAAACAAAATGGAAGTGGAATGTAATTATTGTTAACTGTGCCGATTGTTTTGGATTTTTGTCTGCAATCGGAATGCATATGTTTGGGAATGATTTCAACAACATAAAAAGTCATGGCAAAAATACACTTGTCGCCCAGGACAAGTGAATTTATTTTTTGGTTGTTGCTGGTAGAAATTACTTGTCAGTGACAAGTAGACAAGCGTTATTTCGACCCCTGGCGGGAAGTCCTAAGAAACAGATTTTTTTCTTTTTTAGGCCCTAACAGGGTTGTTCAGTCAAGAGATATCCAATTGGGTGGTCTCTACTGTAATTGATCAATATTTTTTATTCTTTGACACAGTCTTTACGTTTTGTTATTTATTTCACTGAAGATGATGTTCCATTTAATACAAGTATGTCATTCTTTCAAATGCATATAATGTTTCCTTAATTTACTTCAGATATTCAAAATAAAGCACAAAGTACCAATGAAAACATTAAGACTTTTTTTCAATAGCAGCACAGATTTCTATGGAAGGATTACAATATATAAATTGGACGTTATTGGAAAAAAGATCAGCCAGATTTCTTGATGACAACTTTTCTAGGTTATTTTTGTCAGTTTTCATAATGTGAGATCAGCAGAGTTTTCAAGGTCATGGAAAAGCATGGGATAAAATCATAAAAAGACATGGAAAATTGTTTTTCTCTCACAAGCCAGAAAATAAGCAGACTGACATCTGCAAATTGAGGTCCCCAGAGGGTGAATTTAGCGATGCTACCCTGCACAGCAGGGTAGCATCACTACATTTACCCTTTGTGAACCTCAATCTGAATCAGGGTCTCAAAACTAAACAGAAGGAGGTACCCAGAGGATAAATTAGCCCACTGTATGGGATAGCATCATCAAATTCACCCTCTGGGGACCTCATTCTGCAAATGTCAGACTACTTATTTTCTGGTGTGGACTCTCATTCCAAGCTACTATTTTCATGAATGTGGTTTATTTTTTTTCTCTGCCACAGGTGGTCTACAAGTTTGTAAATTGATCAGGAGCCTTATATGATAACAAAGATGCAGTTTGTAATTACAGTACCAGTGAAGTAGTCTGTAGGTAGCATGTTGACTCCGTGGTTATGGCATTGAACTTCAAATCGAAAGGTCCATGGTTCGATCCCCACTAGGGGTGACAGTGTTGTGTCCATGGCCAAGGCACTTAATCCCAATTGCCCACACGGGGGCAGAGTGGCACTGTGTACTGAAGCATACTGCACGTTGATGGTGTGCACTTGTCTTCAGCCATTGTTATTAATCATGCTTGTATGGAGTTAGTATCTTGGGGAGTCTGACAGTTGCTTGCCATGGCTCAGTGGTTCTCTCTGGGTACTCTGCCATCCTCCACTCGTAAAACTATCTGACATGAGGTGACCTAGCTGTCAAAAGTGTTGGTAAACCCCAATAAATAAATAAATGAAATAGTCTATAAAAAAGTATCCAAGGCAACCTTTTCAGTGGGAACCCTTATATGTGGAGCAGTACTCATTAACTGTGTTAACTCTTTACCTAACATGAAAAGCAGACGACACTTGCAAAAAAAATTCTTGAACAACCAATTTTTTTCATTTTTTGTCTCAAAAACATAGGTTATGACCCCTCATTGGAACGAGCTTGACGAACCTGTTCCAATGAGGGGTCATAGCCTATGTTTTTGAGACAAAAAAATGAAAAAATAATGAAAATTAATTGGCGATTTTGAGAATAGCACCGGTCGGTTTTGTCCGTTACATTGGGTAAAGGGTTAAATAATTCTGTTTCACTGTTAAAATGAGACCTCTCACCCTGTGCCTGGGGTGGAAGTCCTCTAAAGTGAAGAGCATAGGTATAAATGATTGGCTAAACGTGACTCCATACCAATTTTCTGATCGTGAGAAGGGAGTCCTTTGGGTATCTACAGGGGCCATTTATTTGACCCTTTTCTAATGGTTTGGGGCAACATTGTTCTCAAATTCTTAACCTCAGATTTCACAATCTGAGTTCCCACTGAAACAAAAATTTAATGCACAACAGGTGCCCTGAACTGGGTAGTCATAAGGCCTCAGAAAACCTTTGGTTTTCTGAGGCCTTATGACCACCCAGTGCAGGACATTAATTGCACATTAAATTTAAATTGCTTGCCCAATGAAGTTCCATAATTCAAAGGTAAATGACAAGTTCTTTAATAGTATAAGAATTGTTTAATTGAGACTACAGAGACTGCATGAACATGATTCCATTTGACTGTTCGATATAAAACTTATTTGTAGTATGCAAGCAGTTGCTTAGAAATCAGTCTTAATGTTCTCTGCTCAATTCAAATATAAAATTTCTTAGCCTTTTATGTTATTCCCATCCACAACAAATTCCCAATTGGAGCCCCCATGACGCAATTTTTCCCAATAGTATGGGCCTCGGACCCTTTCTCAAAGAGGGTGGAATAATACCTGCATAGATGCTGAAAAAATTGTCTCCAAAACCACAGTTTTAGATGCCTGGGATGGAAAGTCCTCTCAGTTGGGAAGCATAGCTATACACTACTGGCTAAACTTGACATTATATTTGTATTGCATTTATAATATAGCCACAGATGCTGAATGATGTGACAACAAACAACAGTAAATAATAATAATAATCCATTGTTACCTCATCTGTGAACTTTATTTACTTTTTGGGGGGGTAGGGGTGGGGGAGGGGAGAGGAAGGGCTCTGTCCATCTCAGTCTTTTTCAATTTTAAGGAAAGCTGTCACTCTTGCTTGCCATCACACCTTTACTTTTTATACGCCCATTTAAAAAACAGTCGTATTATGTTATCAGTCTGTCTGTCCATCTGTCTGTCCATAAACAATTTGGTTTCCGTTCATTTAAAGTCGAACGCCTTGACGGATCGACATCAAACTTTCAGAAGTCGTTTTTAGCATTAAAATACATTCAAGTTCGATATTGGTGTTTCTCAGTCCATCTGCTGCAGAGATATGGCCCTTTGAAAACATAATTTTTCTAAAAAAATTGGTTTCCGTTCATTTAAAGTCGAACGCCTTGACGGATCAACATCAAACTTTCAGATGTTGTTTGTAGCAATAAAATACAGGTCAAGTTCAATATTGGTGTTTCTCAGTCCATCCGCTGCAGAGTAATGGCCCTTTGAAACCACAATTTTTGAAAAAAAATTGGTTTCCGTTCATTTAACCCTTTACCTAACGTAACGGCCAAAACCGGTCAGCGCTATTCTCAAAAATCGCCAATTAATTTTCATTATTTTTTTCATTTTTTGTCTCAAAAACATAGGTTATGACCCCTCATTGGAACGAGCTCGTCAAGCTCGTTCCAGTGAGGGGTCATAACCTATGTTTTTGAGACAAAAAAAATGGTTGTTCAAGAATTTTATTCGCAAGTGTCGTCTGCTTTTCAGGTTAGGTAAAGGGTTAAAGCCGAACGCCTTGACGGACTGACACCAAATTTTTCAGATATTGATTTTATACACCCATTTGAAAAACGGGACGTATTATGTGAATGGTCTCTCCACCCGTCCGTCTGTCTGTCCATCCATGGACACATTTCGTTTCCGGACGATAACTTTAGGTGTAATGGATTGAGCTGAGTTAAATTTGGCATGTGGATTTAGTATGACAAAATACAGGATGGGCTTGATTTCCGTTTCTAGCGGCCCATTTGCAGTAGAGTTATGGCCCTTTATTTATGGGAATTTAGCCCAACTTTTCGTTTCCGGACGATAACTTTAGTTTGCCTTGACCGATTTATTTCAAATTTTCAGTTTTTTGTTTTTGACCACAAAATACATCCCAAGTTCACTTTTGACCACAATCGCATATACCTTTCCAGAGTAATTCCCCTTGAATGATTGCAAATTTGTGAATTATATGGTTTCCGGATGATAACTTTAGTTTGCCTTGACTAATTTGTTTCAACTTCTCAGATTTTGTTTATGACCACAAAGCACAGCTCAGGTTCACTTTCGGCCAAAATCGCATGTACCTTTCCAGAGTTATTCCTCTTGAATTTGTGCATTTTGTGTTTTCCGGATTATAACTTTAGTATGGCCTAACTGTTGGACATAGAATGCATCAAATATTTGGTTTCCGGATGATAACTTTTATTATTTTTTTTCCGATTGGTTCCAAACTTGGTATGTTGTTTAATCACAACAAAATACAGGTCAAGTTCGAATATGGGGTTGGTCCAAACAATTTTCACCCTCACCCCCATCCTTACCCCAACCCTTCAAAAATACAAAACGGGCGTATATTGTCCCGCTGCGCGGTGCTCTTGTTACAAGTAGATAACAGTGTGCATCAGTTCCACCTAACGAGCAATTAACCACTGCCTCACAAATTAGCTACATCCGTTGTATAATACAGTGGAACCCTGTTAATTGAATAGCCCCTTCACTAATGAACGTTATTCAATTAATAGGGATTGTGTCACTCTCCTGTATTCTGGAGATAAACTTAGCATTTATTCTATTAAATCTTGTTTCACAGAGCTCCATGAGCTCTGTCAAACAAGATATAATAGATTAAATGCCTGTATTGGATGTACTGAGGACAAATAGGTCTATAAACAAAGAAAAACTGGGGAGAGTCAGGATAATTTCTCGTCAGGATACAAAATTTGTTATTCAGTTAACAGGAGTTGACTCTATAACCTATATTAAATTAACAGGTCAAATTTGTACTGGAGGTATGGTAAATGGTTTTGTGTTTGGAAATTATATTCAGTTAACAGGGTTATTCAGTTAAGAGATATCCAATTAAGTGGGCTTCACTGTTTACAAATTTTTCACAAGTTTCAACAAAACCATATCATGTGTGTCCCGCTCATTGAACTGAGCTGATCAAGCTCGTTCTGCTGAGGGATCATATGATAGAGTTTTGTTAAAATTGTTTTAAGAATTGGGGGAAAAAATTATAATACAAAATTTTGATATGTGTTTTTCTGAGAAGGGTTACAATCTGTTTGTGGGAAATAGGCCAAACAATACAATTCATGCTAGGGCTGCAACGATTAATCGTGATAGGCCTGAATCGCGATGCATTGCTCACGATTCAATACATATCGTTGTTCACTGTGCATCGCGATACGATAAATATAAATAAAATCAGGCAAATCAATTTCGTAGATTTTGAAAGCTGGTGCAGTGAAACCATGTCTTTTTGCATACCAGCATTGACAGTGCTAAATATGCCATTAACACTGGATTATTCAATTCAGTTGACTAACGGTTGGTGAATTCCCTCAAATTTGCTAAATATTTATTTGGTTAATCCATTATATTCTGTTTGACAGAGCTCTGTCAAACAAGATATAAGGGATTAAATTGTTGAACATGTTGTCTGAGAGAAAAAAAACACCGGAAAAAATGGTCATAAAATCAAAACCTCAAATAAATGAATGCCAATGGTCATCACTTTGAGAAGTTACGTATTGTTTAAAGAGTGCATTCAAAAATTTGTAATAAAAGGAAGCTACTGGAAATGAATACATGTTGTTCAAAGTATTTGATAGTTGTACTTGTAGAGATCATGCCCACTGCATCTGTAACATACGTCTGTCCAGGGTGAGATAGCAGGGAGAGACAGATGTATCCCACCCCACCCACGTTACGTTATACATTTATAACGTTATTATGACGTTATGCATATCGTATCAGTTTTTTGCTACCAACTAATTCATATTGACGTCATCAGAATGCCGTGTGATCAAAGTTTGATGCTCTAAAACTCTTTAGACCCAAAGATGCCACCGTTCCTAATTGATTTCGTGGTATATACCTTTGGTATATACATAACTTTTGCATGCTCTTTCCGATGGTGTCATTAGTTTTTCAAAACAACGAATACCAAATGAGGTGATTATATCAGCACGTGACTGCCGATTACCTCTGCTAACGTAACCGCTGTATGGTGGGGGGAGAAAAATAATCCCTGATGGGTGTGGGATGGGAAAATCTCACCCTCGGGACAAGATATTTGGGCCAGAGACTCGGCAAGCCTCGTGTCTGGCCCAAATATCTTGCCCTCGGGTGAGATTTTCCCATCCCACACCCGTACCCATCAGGCATTATAATAATCATGATACATATCGTATCGTGCAGATTGAATCATGATACATATCGCATCGTCAGGGAAGCATATCGTCGCAACCCTAATGCATGCATAAAAAACAATACACCATGAATAAGAAGATGTAGCATTCCAAGACTTAACCCTTTGAACCCTGGTGGTATCTTCCATATTAGTTCAATAACAGCAACTGGAAGAGTCCATGTTCATTATTTGGGGGTAGACCAATTAATATTTTCAACGTGCAGCCTTGGGGCTGCACGTTGAAAATATTGATTGGTCTACCACACACATGCACTTAGAATTCATCCTATTTAATGAAATTATGACGTATCATGTTCCTGGCTGGGAAAACAGCCGCTAGGGTTCAAAGCAAGCCAGAAAATAAGCAGACTGTCATCTGCAAAATGAGGTCCCCAGAGGGTGAATTTAGTGATGCTACCCTGCACAGCAGGATAGTATCACTAAATATACCCTCTGTGAACCTTAATCTGAATCAGGTTCTCAAAACTGAACAGAAAGAAGTACCCAGAGGATAAATTGACACACTGTATGGGATAGCATCATAAAATTCTCCCTCTGGAGACCTCATTCTGCAAATGTCAGACTGCTTATTTTCAGGCTTGTTTCAAAGGGTTAAAACTAATCAAACTTCTCTTTCCGAGAATTGGTATAAAAACAACATAATTAGAAAAACTTCAAAGACCAGTAATGCTACTCTCCATCTTTTCACTCAAGCATTCTTTGAAGAATCATTTGATTCACTTATGATTGCTCCATTGAAGTAACATATCATGCATTATACCGAACTCAGATAAATTTGATTATTATTGCTGTGAAAAGCTTATTCAAAAAATTTGGGTTTTAATTTTGGAATCCCAATTTATATTACTGAGCACCAATGGACTGAATGGAGTGCAGATGTTTTTCTAGAAAACATTTTCATGAAGTCAAGACTCAACAACAGCGTTCTTCACTTCAAACAGTAGCAAGCAGTATACAGTGCATCTCCCATTTTCAAAAGGCTGGTCTATTTGGAGTACTGTGATTGCAGATGTGGTTTCTTTCTCAAATCAGTATAATCATGGTGTGGTTGCAACACAATTAGACCACTGAGTTGAGATTTGTCAATGAAATATTGCATAACTAAAACTGAATTCGAAAAATGAAGAACATCAACGATGCTTTGTTCTTGCCTTTCTTTTTGGGGACGTAAAGTCAACAGTTTTGTGAGGAGCTAAACGGACCAAGAAATTTGACGAGGTCATGACACAGTCATGATTTTGTCAAAATGATATATCTGTATTACAGTACTGAACATGTAACATGTAACATGGCACAATTAATCTTTTTTATTACACACCCATTTAAAATTAAATTTGTTCACGACATTCCAGGATGTGTGATAAAAATAAACTTTTTTCACACACATGCGAGATTCAGATTTTTGCACTTTTTTAATGTAAGAATGGAACCATTCTTATTTCTGGGTGTACATGGGCCCGTTTCGACGCAATGGGTCATTTATTCTGATATTGTAAAGTGGATGTTAGCGGTCCATAGAAACTCATGTCCTATACACTGACCGACCATCAAAAGAAACGTTCTAATTTATTTTCTTAATGTGAACAATACTGACTACTGATTAAATAACCCGATGGGTTAAAGTATGACATGGCAGTGACTGACATGTAGTTCAAACTAAAGAACAATGCAGATAGAATATGAAAGTGTCTATGAGTGACGTCATTTCAAATAAATGACGTTATGCGAGCAAGTTTCTAGGTCACCAAAATCGAAATACAAAACAAATTGCCCATCGATATTCACTGGAATATGTAGGGATTCTGTACCCCTGTTAAAGGCAATAACACAAACTTTAATCAATTTTGAGCAGGCATTGTGAACAATACGATTATTTCTCTTGCACAATAAGGATATAAATTTTATTTACGTGGGATGATTTGACAATGACTACTGTAATCTTGACTAAAATCTTGAGCTGTCAGTTAGTCAAATAACAACAGCTTCATGGGACTTGGAAGTCAGATAAACAATATAAAACATGTGAGTTTTTTTTTTAATTTCTTGAAGTATTTTCCAAATTTACACCTGTTGTTTCTTGTGAAAATATAGTAACTTTTTGATGGGAATCACATCAACCATTCACAGTCTGTGCTGTAAACTTGAGTCATAAAAGGATGGTAAACTGTATTTCAGATGAGGAGTGTTTCATCGATCGAAGTGGTGATGCATTACAATTTGCAAGTTGAAACTATAAATGAAAGTTCAGTCAGCGTACGAAATAACAACAAGACTGGTCTCCTGCTTGTGAAGATTAATTTGGATTTTTGTCTTATTTCATTTCCTTTACATCTCAGAAGGATAGGTTAATTCTCACTTAGTATTACCGTAAACAGGTCTGTTTTAGAAATTTGCAAAGGTGTGTGTAACAAATACAGAACCGCACAAGCTTTTGAATGGGTCATTTGGTTTGGTGCAGAGTACCACTCGAGGCTTCACTTCTCGTGGTATTCTTACGCCCAACCAAACTTGTGCCATAAACATTAACCCATTCAAACACTTGTGTGGTTCTGTCTATTTCTCAGCCAAGACTTGACTAGAAATCACCGCTAAGCCACTGGACGTATAGAGGCTGTGCTTTTGTGGGAATTCGGGACACTTGTCCAGGCCTTCAAGGGTTAAGATTCAGGAGCCAAATCAGAATTTTAGGTGTCAAATTCATAATGGCTACTTACTAGGTCGGTCACTGAAAACACTGCATACATGCTTTGTTCATGTATTTCTTTTTTGGGGAGGGAAGGTCAACAGTGTTGTGAGGAGGAATAAATAAAAAAATAAAATAAAAATAGCCTGTCCACATGCAATTTTACAAAAAATTGCCTGAGAAACAGAAGATCTACTTTGTGTATTTAATCTATTACTGTGGAGCCTACTTAATTGGATATCTCTTAACTGAATATAATTTCCAAACAATTTACTATACCTTCAGTACAAATATGACCTGTTATTTGCATATAGGTAATAGAGTAAACTCCTGTTACTTCAACAGAAAATCTTGTGATCCGTCAAGAAATTACCATGACAGTCACAGATTTTCCCCTGTTTATAGATCTATTTGGTCTCAGTACAGGCATTTAATCAATTATATCTTGTTTGACAGTTCTCAATGAGCTCTTTCATGCGAGATATAATAGATTAAATGCTCAGTTTATCTTTAGAATACAGAAAAATGACCCTGTTAATTGAATTATGCCTGTTATTTGAATATTTCCCCTGGCCAAGTGGCTATTCAATGAACAAGGTTCCACTATATCTTGCTGGACAGAGCTCCGTTTATCACGAGAATGCAGTAAATGACCAAATACCCTGAAATAACTGCTAATTGAATATTTTTCACTTGCAAAGTGGCTATTAAGTTCACTGAGTTCAAGTCAAGTCTGGAAACAAACAGACTCATCTGCAGAATGAGGTCCCCAGAGGGTGAATTTAGTAATGCTTCCCTGCACAGTAAGGTAGCATTACTAAATTTACGTGACCTTCTGTGAACCAAAATCTGAATCAAGGTCTCAGACCTTAACAGAAAGAAGTACCCAGTCGAAAAATTGAGGGATTCTTGCCCACTATATGGGATAGCATCAACAAATTCACCCTCTGGGGACCTCACTTTGCGAATTACAGATTGCTTATTTCCAGGCTTGGTTCCAGTGTATTACCTTCCATTTGCCATGGAAATATATCCTCCATGGCAAAGTTTCTTGTCTGTCATGAAAATTGTTTTAGAGCAAACTTTTGCATTGGAACTCTGTGCATGGTGCTGTAATAGTAACAAGATAAATAGGGAAATAATAGCTTTTTCGGATGGAAATGTTATTATGGTTGATAATGTATCGTGTAACAGTTTTTATGCTCACTGAACATTTTTTGGTGAGCATGTACCAGCTGCTTCGTCCATTTGACTGTTCGTCCATTCTAATTTTGTCTGGGACATAAAAGATTATACACTTGACCAATCTCAGTCATACTTCACACAATGATTGTTTATGCCTTAAGAGTGTGTTGGCTTCTAGGTTAATGTAACTGAATGTTCAAGTGTTTGTTCATCCATTTTGTGCCACTCCCACACACACACTTTTCATTTAACTTAACCTGGATACGTCATTATGAAGAAATAGGTGTTTGTTGTAGCAAGGTACATGTATTCTGTTCTCTTGCTCTGAAAGGTGTTTAAAATTTGCAAATGAAAGAATAATAAAGACGTTGACGATAAACTCTGTTTATATTTTGTTACAATGTATACAATGTACTATTCACTAGAAAGATAGACCAGAAAAAAAGATATTTAAAATTAAGCAAAAGAATTTATTTTTAATTTGGGATTGCTGACACCCATGGGAGCAACTGATGTGGTGATGTCTAGCATTTCCAAAGTTGGGGGGTCTAATTACCAGGAAGAGGGAAAAGAACTAATCTAATCCTGATGACACGTGTGGATAGGCTTTGTTTCTAGAAGTATTTTTGTAAAGACACTGGGGTTGTTTAAAACAAAATTATATTACTTTTTTGTATATATATTGTGCTACAAATAACAAATCTGGTATAATTTGCAGTCAGACCAGTACGGATAACAATTGTGATACAGATCATAATTGGAAAATGTACTTGTTCAATTACCAGTTTTGGCAGAACAAATTTCTATAGCTGGTAGGTTTCTCGGTTTTTAGATTCGGTTCTGGTTTCTGCCGCAAACCGGAAAACCGAACTGCAAGACCCACCTCAAAAAATGGCCAAACGGTTTTATGGTGTTTGTGTATAAACTGATCAAACTATCTTACTGGGAGGGAACTAGACTAGTAATGACCCGTATGCCACTTACTTACTCTGGCAAAGTGGCGAATTATAGTCGTGTTCTGATTATCACATTTTCTCCCATATTGACTCGTCCACCGGACTCCACCAGACGAGTGATTGTTATGCAAATTTAAGGGGTTATATAAGTAATGGTATTTTGTTTATTTTGAAAACCCTCTCCTCTGATATTCCTTCAATTCAAATTAAATATACACAAAATGTACATCACAATGATGATTGAGAAGTATAAAACACGAAACACATGTGTTATCAACTCAGAGAGTCGACCACAGGCACCACTGATTCCTGGAAATCTGCTACCGTATTCGTACCAGAACTGATAATTTAATAATATTTCACGGGAACAACTTGTGGCCAAATGTGCTTTACATATCCAAGAACAAAGCTGGGGTATCAAAATTCTTCAAAATACAACGACAGAGCTGCGTGGGGTTAATTCCAAAACGGATACGATAGCAGACTTCCAGGAACAAGTGGTGCCTGCTGTCAACTCTATGAGTTAATTACATATGTGTTTCGTGTTCTATATATCCCAACCTTCATTTTGATGTATAATTTGTGTATATTTAATCTGAATATCAGAGGTGAGAATTTCAAAATAAACAAAATTCCATTACTTATATAGCCCCTTAAATGTATATGTGCGAATGGATGACCGGTTAGCCAAAAGTTGCATCTTGAATGGTAAAGTCTGAGTAACTTAACTGGTAGGGCGCTAAATTATTTCTCAGCCTCAAGATTTGTTCACATATTTTTGTGCCTCTCCCATAAATTGTAACAATGCAAATCGATGGAGATGAAGTATTGTTACTTACAAGACATCCACACTATATGAAGTCTTTAACTTTAGGTACCTGCAGTTCAGAATAAAGCCCAAATATGGGTTTCTAGCTCTCTACCAGTTAAGCAGCCTTTCTTGTGTCTTGATAGATTTTAGACTTTTGCCGTGAGAGGCGAAATATATTTCAATTCATGCAGTAGATGAATACTTGTTAATGATAAAAAAGCAGTTTTTCAAGAATGTTTACAAAGCCGTGCGCTCGGTTTGCCACCTCCATCTCACGTGACAGGTCAATCGGTTAGAGTCGTTTTTGAAATTTTGTACACTGCTCTTTTCTGACTGAATAGACTCAGCAACTGATCCCCTAGAACGCCTAAGAATGACCAATGAGACTTTACGCTGAACCCAAAGGAGATACTTACGGACCAGTATTTTAAGGTAAGTGCCAAGGTATAAAAAGTTTTGGATTTTTTTATGCTCCCCAAATTTTTCAGGGGGAGCATATATATAGTCGCCGCCCTATCCATCTGTCTGTCTGTCCATCCATCCGAAACAAATGGTTTCCGGACGATGACTTTAGTTTGACTACACCAAATTAAAAAAAAATTATACATAGGTTTATAACCATGTGATGCAGGTTGGGATTGATAGGGGGGCTTGGTCCGGTATTTTGGGGGGCAGAGTTATGACCCTTTTGCAACTTAGAAAACATGTTGATATTGGTTTCCAGGCGATAACTTTAGTTTGCCTGAATGAAATGAAACAAAATTTTATGCATAGGTTTGTAACCACATAAGACAGGTTGGGATTGATAGTGGGCTGTGTCCAATATTTTTTGACAGCGTTATGGCCCTTTTCCTACTTAAAGACATGTTGATACTGGTTTTTGGATGATAACTTTAGTTTTCCAGAATGAAATGAAACATTTTTTTACATAGGCTTATAAACATATAATACTGGTTGGGATTGATAGTGGGCTTGGTCCGACATTTTTTGGCAGTGTCATGGCCCTTTTCCGACTTAGAAGACATGTTGATATTGGTTTCCGATGGATAACTTGAGTTATACGTGTCCGATTTCAATCAAAACTGGGATATAGCACGCTGTTCACAATATACCAGACGGGTTTGATTTTGAGTATGGTGCAATATTTTTTATTTGAGTTATGGCCCCTTTTTGGACTTTATAATTTTTGGGCACCAAAATTTGTTCACGTGTTTTTGCCTTGTTACAACGTATAGGAGAGGGCCAGTGGGCACTCGCTTATAAATTGTTAAAAGACAAAACTTAAGAAACTAATAATATCACTTCAAAGGTAATATGAAGCACAGCCACTGAATTTGAAGCCTTTAAGTTGCAGAACCCGCACTTCAGATTAAAGACCAAATATGGGCTTCCAGGAATCTACCCGTTAAACACTAAAATACAGTTTATCATAAAGAGGTGGCATTAGTGTCTCATGAAAACATTTTGTGGTCTGCTGTATTGGTGCTATGGTTCAATGGAGATAAGATATTGATTAATTCGATATCAACAAAGAAAAATGACTTGAAACTCATGCTTGGCATTGACCGGGCGCCGGGGGGTATAGCCACCCTTGGCGTTTGGGAAGCATCTGTTGGCTGTGCCAACTCATTGCCCTTGTTCCACTTTAAGGAGCCAGAAGTGTTATTTTCTATCTGTTCTTAACACATAGAAAAACCGAACCGAAACAGAGGGTTTTTTCGAATCTGAAAAATCAAAACCTCCCTGCGCTGCAAAACACAGTTGTGAAATGTCACGGTACTGATACATTGTCCTTTCCATTGAGGAAACTCTTAGGATGTGATTACTTGAAAGATACACAATGATGGTTTACCGCGGGAAATTTGTATATTAGGGCACAGTTAAAACTAGAAGTCCTGTCATGAAACACACACAAATAGCACGTTGATATGCGCGTTAATGTGCGCGTTATAGCCCAGTTAAAGCTATCATATTCTGTACATATGGCCTGTGCACAGACAATGTTTCAGCCAATGGACCTCCGGGTAACCCGGAGGTCCATTGGCAGGAACAGTGCATGTATTTGCTATGAGTAACCAGGGGAACCTGCCGTGCTTTGGATTCCATTCGATATGGCAATTGCGCGCAATTCCAACGCGCAATTAAGCCTAGATAAGCCCACTATTCGTGACAGGACTTCTAGTTTTAACTGTAGCATTGGTTGAGAAATGAATTGTACAATGTTAGAAGGAAGCAAATTACAGTTAAAACTCTAAGTCCTGTCATGAATTGCCCGCAAATAGTACGTCACCTTGTGCATTGATCGGCTATGACGATAGCAAGGCTATCAATTCCTGTACATATGTCTTATGCACTGTTTCAGTTTAACCCGGAGGTCCATTGGCTGAAACATTGCTTGTGCTTTCTATTGATGACGTGCTTTGGATGGAATTCGTTAGAAAAATTTCGCGCAATTCCTATGCGAAATTATATTAAAAGAAGCGCATAACTCGTGACAGGTCTTCTAGTTTTAACTGTAACAAAGATAAAAACAAGAATATTTTGTTTCTTATTTCAAATATGTTTTATTTCATAATTCATTCCACACAGGTATATAGAAAATGACATTAAATACTGACATTAAATGATACAGAGGTGCAAGCTTTGGGACTAAAATAAAGGTGTAAGGTTACTGTACATTATCGATAGTGAAAATACAAGTTTTTTTCATTGTGATTTATGACGTTACAGATCATATTCATCAACTGTGTCAGTACCCATTGATGTTTGAAAATTCGACTGCATTTGAAATAATCATGAGTCATCATTTTGATTAGAATTGTGAGGTTTGTGGTGCTTGGGAGTCAAAGTCGA